>JBBPCX010000135.1:24781771-24795028 GCA_037974365.1 Hydrocynus forskahlii | reverse complement strand
ACAGAAAAAACAGAAAAGTGGTCTCTTAATTGTTTTCGTGGCTGTATATGTGTATGTATATATCTCATGTATGCATGCTGCTTGCAAGTGCTAGCCTTTACTGTGACATGATCTGATTGTGCCGCTGCTACGAAACGACCCTCTCACTGTGAGAAAGAGTGACAAGAACCTCATTACAGGCTAATAGCTTCTGGGAATAGCATCAGGGAGTCTAATTTGAGCTCTCTCGACTAGACATAACAATCCTCTCTTGCTCCAAATCTTCTCTTCAAGAGCGCCTGACTTTTAAGAAAATAAGTTCCTAAAAGCACATTAAGCAAAGAAGGGAAAAATTATGACTTTTCCAAAGTCAGAGAAATAATGAACAAACCAAATTCGTCTTCCAAAGCCTCTACCTAGACTTTTCATCAGCGGCAGACAGATGGGGGACGTGGGGTTGAAAATAAGTTTACTACTTTGTTCATCTAATTGATTTGCATTCCCTGCTGAACAGAACACCATACCCCACAGACCATATCTGGTGACTCAGGCATAAATCAACAAAGATAATCACATTATGGAAATGAGGTCCATGGGAAACATCTTCAACACTGCCAAATACTGTCATAGCACTGTTCTGTCTTGGAAAACAATAGAAATGGATGAGAAATAGAATAAAAGCCTGCACAATACATGCACTATATGTTCCACACTAACTCACTTCAGTGCAAATATAGCTTGTTACACTATAGCATGCCCCAGTAATGAACAAAGTACACAAATCCTGACAAATACCTGAGTGACTATAGACATACTCTTGTTTAAATAATTCTTGCATAAAAGTATAGTCCTATTTATATTTCTACTTCAAGTTCAAGTTTAAATGAGTTTAGCTTGAGTTAAAGTAGTTATATAGAAATTATATTGTCCAAACACTATTAAAAATAAAGGTCCTTAAATAGTTCTTGGCTTGGAGGTATGCTGTGGCTTGGTTTACAGTATGTGGTGGATCTGAACATATTAAAAACCAAACCATTTTGAAAGGTCCTTTTGCGAGCTCAAATACTTCTTCTATGGCATCACTTCAAATGAATCTTTTTGTTAATTTTTGTTTTTCATAAGGATTGCTAGTCAAACACACAGGGTGATTAAAAAAGGAGCCTCACTACAGTTAGTTGGCTTCTGTTTGAAAATGCATCAAATCCTTTCAGATATTTTAGACAATCCAATTTGCTCCCACGTCAGAGCAACAAGTATCGGCAAAAGTAAGAGGGAAAGTAAAAAAAATGGAAATATTTCAATCAAACAGACTCTTAAAAAAGTGATAAATTACATATAAGTTCTTATTGTCCACCACCTTTATCCAGAGAGTCTTACATACTAATCGTGATACAGAGTCAGGCAAATCTGACATTATGGGTCTAGCCCCAGAGGACTCATTTTAGAATAGCAGTGGTGAGAGAACTGAACCCCAGTCCACCAAATGAAGGGTGAGTATGTTATCCACTACGCGCTCACAGGATATGAGATATGGTCAACATTCAATCTAAGCAGCTAAGTACAGTTCCTCTGGCCTCCACAGTCAGTTAAGAGTCACTTTCATCCAGAGCATGGGATCACTGTCCTTTTGTCTATTAACCTTTGCTCTATGGGTCTCTGAGAGATCCTCACTTTCCCCCATTATTGATGTCTTCTAATTAGTCTTTGGTTCGGTTACATCCTATACCCCTATAATCCATTGCCTGAGCCCTCTTGCCCTTTGGAAATTGCAAAACCATTTCTTCTCATTCAGTGATTTAGAGTTATTGCACGACAAGAGGCGGCAAGGTAATCTGAAGATGGAAATGAGTGCGGACAGGAGGAGAGTTTAAGTGTGTAAGTCATACCCCTCTGCAAGAAAACAGTAACTCACATGCACACACGAGTGTGCGTGTGTCCTTCCTCGCCAACCTCTGGAAGAATCAAGCCACAAATGAGGCTTGTCAACAGCTTTCCATTAGTGAGCTCCAGAAGAGCCATTTTTCTATCAATAGCCCAAATGAATACAAGAGTTTGTAAAACAGTTTCTGAGGAAACAGACACCATGACAAATCGATAGTTCCAAGAGGACATAAAAACCTGTAGAATGTGACACGGGAGCTGGCTGTAACTCAAGTCGGGGAGCACAGTGGGAGTGAGGGAGCCATTAGAAGGCCTCTGGAGGCTTCATGTGTGACTGGTTACAGGTCATTTCCTGCGTGTACGGTCATCATGGGAGGGCTTAGTGCTCTGGTGCACACCATCTCCAGCACAATGGCATCCTAAATCCTACTGCTGCAGTTCCTGCAGCTCTTTTACTACCTCACATATCACACAGCAATGCAAAAAATACAGTTTCTCTCTCTCACCAACACACACGCAAACACATTCATGCTTATGATCAAAAACACATAAAGACACATGGGTGACATATACTTTAAACTATATTGTGTCACTTCAGAATGCATTTCAAACACTAAAAGTCCATAATTATTAATGCTGTTTTGTTGCATTATTTAAATAAACATTAACTACATTGTCATGGTAAAAACAATGAAATTTGACCTACTGTACATTCTTGATAGGTTAGGGTCTGTTTTTTCATATTTTCCAATAGTCAAGAAAAACATGGCAACAAACCAAGACAACCATTGTGTACACACAGCAGTACCTTTTCAAATCATAATCAAGTATCTCTACTGCTTACAGGCAAAAATGTGGTATTAAAATATTAAAACATCTGTATTTTCAGCAGCCTTTTTATACTAGTGTTAATGAGCGCTTTTAAAAAAACCTCTAAAGGGTACCATGAGGCCATATAAGAACCACTTTTGGTTCTTTAAAGACCATGTTTAAAAATAAAGAGAATTGTGAGTATGAAGAACATTTTTTAAAGGTTTAAAGAACTGGCACATAATATGCATGTTCTACACTGCTTAAAGGGCTCTTCCTAGGACCTTTCCATTTTGTGGTTCTTATATGGCTGTGCACAAAGACCCCTTTGGAGCCTAAGAGTGTAAAAGTGAGAAATACTGACTAACATGCTTTTGTTATCGCTTGTAAAAACTGCAGTTTCAAAAGAAGAAACAAAACTTTTTCATATATACATTTTTATATATTGCAAAATAGACACTTCAAATACATTTTGCATATAGATTTTTTTGTAATGGGCCAAGCTATGAAGAGAGAAGAACAAGATGCAAAGAACCTTTTCTGGTACATTGTTTTTAAACGTATAAGGACCATTTGAATCAGCAAAGTTTTGAGCACAGCTAAGGCAAAACCAGTCCCAGTGGAGTTTGTAATTACAAGACCGTGAGGCATTCTTCTTGTTTACTGCATGTACCACATCCTAGCCCTTGGTCTGACACTCTGTGATGAGCCTCACAGTCCTGCTTGATTGTCTAGAGCTTGTCAAACACCTGACGCCATTTTATAATCTAGCATATGGATGACACTGACAAATCTTGTCCTTCACAATGCATGCCACATATAGCAACATGTAGCGTGGCCGGAAATTTAAGCAGTCATTTTCCAAATACCTTTCTCATAGCCAGGCGCCACTGGGCAAAATGGATGCATGCCGGTCATCCAATTTTTGCTTTTAATCTACCTATTGCCCATATTCTGTCTGTGTGCATTGGAAAATAGGACTATCCATTTCTTATTCGACACCCTCTCATTCAATAAAGGTGCCGGCCTGCAAAATAAAAGTTTCATACCATTTGGGTTGAGAGGATGGGCAAAGGCATATTAAAACCTATCGATTGCCTTTGCTTGCACTTCTCTTCGAGGCATCAATGTCTTCCAGTGCCCCACAGACACTTTCAAAAATATAATAAATGGCACTCCAGTTCTAGGAAAAACATTTTTATTATGTATAGGAACTAATACATCCTAACACATATGGTGAGTCAAAAATGGTTCATCCATTGAAAGGTTCTTTAGAGAACCAGTGCTACAAAGAACCCCTTTTGGCACTTTTTGTTACATGTAAATGTGAAAAAGCCAAGTATAAAACTGGCATTGAACCTCAGGACAAGTGTTCCACGGTGCTATGAAGAATCCCTCAGGAGATCCTCTCTGGGCACGCCGAATTCAGGTGGAGAATTGACATCAGAGGATAAAGGTCCAGGCTGGCAGAGAACATTCTGGCCCAGGTAAAGGTTGCTGATGAACTGTTGGCTTTTAAGCTTGATCGGTGCTGCCCAGCATAGGGTCCACAAAGGCAATGTTGGTCACTGCATTGCTGCAATACTGGACGATTATTATGGGGGTGGCCAAGTGGTTCAAATAAGGGTTGAACAAATAATGAATTGCAGCATCCACGGCCACGCTCAGATTGTGAAAGTGCCAAGGCATCGAGTGAGCTGTGAGAGGAGAAAAGACAGAGAGAAAGGCAAAGAGCCAGGGTGGGCTTCGGTGAAGATGGCACCCTGCTGAGCCATCAGAAACAGCCAATAAGTTCTTGTAAAGGTCAGGCACTCAGTTGCTCCAGACGGGCCAACATCATCGGCCATAACTTCACAGCTGAGCCTGACAACAACCAGCAATCATTTTCCTAAAAGCACTATGTCTAAAGGGACGACAAGCTTTTTCTCAGCCTTCGACTGAGCAGAGCAGTCCAACCTGAGTGAGCATTTTTGTGGCAAGAGTTCTCGAAGGGCCTACTTAAAGGGCCTATATCATGGAAAACCCAATTGTCCCTTGCTTTCTTTGTTTTTATTTGCTTTATGTGTCCCGTGCTTTGTGAGTTTAATCTGGTACATAAATGTCATTAGCATTGTTGTCAAACTTTTCATTCTCTCCCCAACCTACATAGTCCATGCATTCAACTAGAGAGCAAAAACTCACTTGAATTCATGATGTCACAAAAACCAATATGTTCACATACATCTTCAGTCTAAAACCGCTTAGCCCATTTACGATAAAGCTGTCAGGAGTGTTTCAGACCACACTTCTTTTGGAAAGAGGCACAGTGCAGCCAGTCAGTATCATTTAAATATCAGTCTTAAAGTCACAGTAACTTTAGTTCTAAGAGAAAAAGAAAGTCTGGTCTGGTTTTGGTACATAAAACTATAAAATGTCATAAAACTCAAAAATCTTAACATTCTTTATGTACAGTTTGCTGGCTTACAAAAAATGAACAGTCTCCAATTTATGAGGTAGTTTCATTTTTTATGGAGAGAGAGACAGAATATCAAACAAAAATGAAGAAAAAACATGTTGTATAAAAGTTATAAATTGATTTGTTTATCTTCTAAGGGTACAGGATGGCTACACCGTATTGAGGGGCCAACTGATGGGGCCATGTACCGTAAAATCTTGGACGAGAACCTCCTTCCCTCAGGAAGAACACTGAAGATGGGTTGTGGATGGTCCAGCATGACAATGACCCAAAACATACTGCCGAGGTAGCAAAGGAGTGGCTAAAGAAGAAGCACATTGAGGTCCTGGAGTGGCCTTGCCAGTCTACAGACCTCAAACCTATAGAAAATCTGTGGAGGAGCTGAAGCGTCAAGTTGCCAAGCAGCAGCCGAGGAACCTGAAACTGGGCAAACAAATAGTCTTGGGACTGATCACAGCATGTTCTGCTAGCAGACATTACTTACATATCTTTCTGCTAAATGCACAGGTTTTGCATTAAATGACATGCATTTAAATGATTACATGATTGTTTTGAGTCTTCATAAAAGCATTAAACCATACGCATGACTGCTTTTAAGTTGACTAATTAGCTACGGTATGTGTTATTCTAAAACAACAAAGAGAGAAGAAAATAGAAGAAAGTCACACAGGACCTGCTATGATTAGTCAGCCAGTCAGCTTGGATTCTTCTTTAGGGTGGAAGAATGAAATACTGATTATGAATATATATTTTTATTCCCCCAAAAATTAGTGGTCATTATGAAATGTTTGGTGCTATGGCTTAATAGCCCAGACCTGGTCCAACCCCTGATAATGCACCTGCTAAACAGCTTTGAATACTGCAGATAAATAACTTTCTTTAGTAATTTCCTAGTAACACAAATAGTGGTTGGAGTTGATAGGACCTGACCTGAACTGTCTCTGAAACAGTTGTGGAATTCAGAGGTGTCATGACTTGAGGCCACTTCCCACAACAGTGTTTCAGTCAAATTGCCAGGCGGAAAAGGCAAAATGCCATTGCACTCGCAGTGGCACATGGTGAGAACAGCTGGTAATTGTGAGAAGCCCTTTTCTTTAATTAAAGTGATTAAACCCAACTCCACGTCTGTGGCACTATCGTTCCGTCTCATTTATAAATGCACTGTCAGGGCACGCTAGACCTTCAAGGCTGCATTCTTGTCTTTTCCATTCCCGGCACTTGAGAAATCCCAGAAAGTGCCTCTCCATGACTTTTGCCTGATTACAGTGGATTTTGTGCCATTTAGCTGGTGAACGGGTTTAAGACGACTTTGAAAGGATCTTGCAGGGGTCAATCAGGCAGTGGTCTACTGAGGTGCTCTAATCATTCTCCTCCAATCAGATGAACGGAGGCTGATGGAAATGAGTGCAGCTGAATTACTGCCTCCCAGCTCAGACTGTTTATGTATGAATACAACACCTGCAAAAATATAACAATTAGCACCATTCTGAATTTTCCCGCTCAGTCACGAGAGTAAGCAAATGCGTAAAAGTGCAGGTAAATGATTAACACCAGTATAAGTAGTTCCAAGCTATGAAAATGTGAACTGCATGGTATGAACTGTGATTCTGCAATCCAAATGTCTAGATTTTAAGTTCTAGGCATATATATATATATATATATATATATACTTGTTGCACAGTATATATACATATACTGTTGCACGACAACACAACATAATAACAGCTGTTTCTGTCTCATGTATGTGTGCTACTGCCTCGTTTGAAATATGTTTCCAGGTTGAATTCAGTGCTGTGAGAGTTTAGGCCTGTCCCTGTGCTGATGTCAGCTCCGTTTAAGACGAGATGGATCACAGGCTAGTCTATTTTATAGGGTCTTCTTGGATAGAGGGTAAATATTTAAGCAAAACATGAGTAGGTGCAGCAGTGTCAACCATCCTGACAATTTGTGTTACATTTGTGGTAAATACACGCCATGCGATCATGACCAAGAAAGTGATGATTTCTTACAAGTACTGTTTTGGACATAAAATTGGAGAGCAGGAAAAAAGCTAGGCCTCATATCTGCTGTACTGTTTGTTACTCTGGACTCAGTGGTTCAGAGGAAAAGGAAAGCTGTGCCCTTTGCTGTTTCCGTACAACTAAACATTTCTGGATTTCCTTAGAAGAATAAGTCAACTCTCGTCTATCCTGACTGGGAGTCTGCTCTTAAACCAGTACCACATGATGCAGAGAATCCAGTGCCAGTTCCTGCTGACTCTGCTCTGCTGAAAGTGACAGTTCTCATAGGGATCTGACACACATGTAACTTCAGATCCTGACATGATAGAGAAAATGTGCCTTCAGATTTGAATTCAGCACACTGGTTGTAGCATAGGACACAATGATTAGACAAAGTAGCAGACAGAATGTATTTTTTTATGATCCAGTGTAATTGGAGGTAGGTTATGTATATTAATAATAAAAATGAAGTCAGTGTAATTGGAGGTAGGTTATGTACTGTATATTAATAATAAAAATGAAGTCAAGGCTGATGCTGTGGTTTATGATGATGGGGAGATCATCTTTTCGGAAGAAATTATGGACAAGCTCGAAGCAACTCCAAACATTTTGGATCTTGCAAAAGAAACAGGTTTCTCCATCTGAGAAGCCAGTACTGTTCAAGGACCCTGTTGTTTCTTAAGCTTCCTTTCATATTTTATAGTAATCTATTTAAGTTTTCTTTCATTTTTATATTAGATTATATGTTTCCTTTCATTTTTTATAGTAAATTATTGAAGTTTCCTTTCATTTAATACTAGAAGATTTAAGTTTCCTTTCATTTTTTATATACATTTTTTACATTCATTCTCTTTTTATATTGGACGATTTAAGTTTCCTTTCATTTTTCATAGCAAATTAAGGGTCCTTTCATTTTTTTATAGTAAATTATTTAAGTTTCCTTTCTATTATTAGCATTATTAGTAAGTAGTAATGTTATTATTCATTGATTTATTTTGTCTTTATTTGTTCGTGTCTTGTTCTGTTTTTATTCTGTTGAAGAAAAAAAATCATCCTTTATTATCCTTTTTAATTCAAGCTCCAAATGGGGGTTATTAAAGGAATAGTTGGGTGAAAATCAAAGTTACACTTTTTTCTTATAGCTCATGTAATCAATAAGCCAAGAGATGTTTGAGGTCTATTTTGAGGTCTAAAATTGGAGATAATGTTGCTACAAAGATAATGTTGCTACAAAGCCGATAGGTAATCATATCAGTACTATAAATACATCCCTAAAATATTCTCAAACCATCTTTAACCCAGTCAAACCACAGGTGGCACAGACTTGTGTGTGTGGTTTAGGACTCAGTATGAGTCTACATGACTCAGTATGTAATGATGAAATCATTGCCTTTGTTTTGCCTCAGTATGAGTAAACCCCAATGCTGGAAAGAACTGACTTCTCCCTACATATATAATAGTTATTTTCACAAAAATTTACTGCAAATCAGCGCTCCTCCCTAGGTGGTTTATGAAAACAGACCTTGTTTTCTAAAAAGGCTGCCTGCAACATGCGGCTACACACGTTTTCATCAATTTTGACCCGTATATATTTACTTGAAGATATATTTCAGAACTATACAAATAACAAATGAAAACCAGAACAAGTCAAAATACAAAATGTAGATTTGCATGGTCAAACAAACAACCAAGCAAGCAAATCAAACCATCAATGGAAATCAAGTCCTAGTTCCCAAAAAAGTCTTTGTGTGCAAGGACGCGCATGTGTGTGTGTTCAGATGCATGTGTGGCAGAAAGTGACACTTTTAGCATGTTCTTTGCAGAGGAATTTTTGGCAGGAGACTCACAATCGGTTTGTCCTTATTGCTAGGGCAGACCTGACACCTTTCTTTTAGAATCAGGTGTCCTCAGTGGGGCTGTGGCTGTGGCTGTGCTGGCTGGTGTTGAGGCAGGGCTGGTGCTGGTGCTCTTTGTGTTGCTGACGGAGTTCTAGGTGAGCTCTGCAGCTGTCTGACCAAGGCTGCAGTGGCTGGGTCTCTCGGCACCCGTTCCCTGCACTCAGTGTGTGCCTTGACAAGGGAACTTCCGAGTTCCTCAAGAAGGAATTGTACCCATCTCTCCCAGACACTATTGATAGGAGCAAACTTGTCAGATTTTTCTCTAGTATCTCTGTTGTCAAATCTGAGGACTCTTGATATCATTTGAAAGGTCTGATTAAACAATTTCCTCTGGGATAAATACAGTTTTCTGATTCTGATTCTGATTAAATACACGATTAAATATGTTATTGCTAATAAAAAGTTAACTGTCCATTTCTCAGAGTTCCTTCGTGATGCAGCAAAACCAAAACTATATTTGTGCATACGCACCAGGTACCTGTCACAACCAGCAAAAACCTTTCAGGAAGCAAAACTTTTCAACAGAATTGCTGTGCATGATATGCATGATTATGCTGTATAACTGTCTGAAGCAGGCCAGCTGATGCAGGGGCCTGCAAGAAGCATGAAAATGTTCATTATCGCTCCAATAAAAGGAGAGAACTCTGCGTAGAGTGCTCAGCACTGAGACGGATTTGGCCGTGCTACAATGCTGTTGATTAGAGTGAAAAGCCCTGGATGCGAAATTTGCTTGAGCGCTTAATTTATCACGGCGGCACGACAATAAATTTTGTGCTTTTAACGGGGAGAAATGCAGCAATGCAGTCCATTCAGAGGGCCCTCCATCATCCTGTCCTAAACCTCTATTAGGGGGAGTGCACAGTGTTTCTGAACATATAAATCAATTCACTTATATCACTGTGGCACGCTCAGTGACCACAGCTCCAGGGTTGCTCTTTCAACCCTTGGGCAAGAATGCACAGTCCCTGCTAGACAGCTTATTTTAGGACAACACGAAAGGCGAAAAAATGAAAAGCAATTTGGATTTCCAAGGCAGATGGAATTGGACTTTGTGGGACTGCCTGATGCTGTAGTGGAACCTGCACGTAATAACTTCTTGCAAACTCGGAAATCATGATCAAATTGGTGCAATGCTTGGCTTGCAGGTCTAGACAAGGGGTCACTAAATCAATTGAAAACAAATAAAGTGGATGGCAAATGCCAGCTCCCCCAGTGCTAGTGTTGACTTGAAGGGACAATATTCTACATTTTTCTTGTATTTTAATTTCTGAGTGAGTTTTTGTGCCAAAACATTCATCATTCATTTCCTACATTAACACTTTTCAAACTCTTATTACACTGTATTAATTAAAGGCTGTGTTTGTTATTATGTCTTTAAGATTAATATATGTCAGCATCTCTGTTCTGCTGCTCAGTGTTGTGCCTTATTCAAAACGCAGTCTGTGCTGAAACACTCCTGTTAACTTCAGTATTAATAAGCTGGTTCAGTATTAATAAGTCAGCCTTAAACATTCAAAGCACCGACAGGTGAAGTGAACATTGATCATCCTGTTACAACAGCCCTTGTCAAGGGGTAAGATATATTAGACAGCAAGTGAACAGTCTATTCTTGAAAGTGATGTGTTGGAAGCGGGAAAAATGTAGTGTAGTGACTTTAACAAGTATCAAATTGCGATAGCTAGACAACTGGGTCAGAAGAACTCCAAAACTGCAGGTTTTGTGGGATATTCCCAGCATGCAGTGGTTAATATCAACCAAAAGACTGCTAGTGGCACCTCTGAGGTACCCTTGAGCTCCCCGGTGTCCCTGGCTGGCTGCTGCTTCACTTGTTGAATGGGTTAAATAAACTGTTGCTTTTGGAGAGTGAAAGCTAGCCCCTCTTATCCAATCCCCCAGAAAAGCTATATAATGCAAAACATAATGCTGATGAAGAGTGAGAACATGACAATGAGTTTGCAGCACAGGGGTGACGTGCACAATGTAAGTCAGGTGGTTTTAATGTTCTGGCAGATTGCTAAATGCATCATTTTATGATTGCATCATAAAAACAAATCATGCAAAAGGGGTTCATTTGCAGCCTAATACCTACATATAGACCATGTGCAGTATAGAATGGGATACAAATTGTAACAGTTCAATGATTGCTGTGTTGGATGGGCACCACAAATTTAAGGCATGATAAACTGCTAGCTGCTCAATTTATCACTTAATTCTGGAACTAATTGTTTGAATATTGTTGCTGGCTCATGGAGGGGGAGAGCACATTTGGCAAAGGCCTCATTGTTATCATTAATGCTTACAGTGAGAGTTTTATTGATTATGCTAAAATGGAATTTTGAATGTAATAATTTTAGTTCATGCATTTGTTTATGGTTAATCTATTCTGTAATTTTAGGTGGACTACTTATCAAATGTGGGTTGGCTGGAGCACACTGGGCCCAATCATATCGCTCCCACTGGCAATAAATGGCACATGTTGAAACTTTTACATTACCACTAAAAATACCTCTTAAAAATTGCAGCAAGCTCTTTTATGTTAAAAAGGGAGCAAAATTTGATTTTCTATGTTATGGACCATTTAAGCTGTGTTGAAAGTTTGTGTAGCTTTTTTAAATTTGAGTCAAAGCTCATGAGCGTATTTTACAGTGTAGTACATTTAGTCGACTCTCAGTGAAAGATACAAATGTTTCCCATCTTTTAAACATAACAACACTAATGACCCATAATGTTAAGGGTGGCACTATTATTGATTTCCCGGAATTAAATGGGATAAAAACAAATCTTCTCAAAATTAATATCTGAAGAGAGACATTCAAAAGCACATAAGGGATGCTAATATTGGGATAATGCAAATCTGAGCGACACTGGATAGTTTATATAAAGGGGCCTCAGAAATGTTAATCTGGCAAACGGCTTGTCCAAAAAGCAGAGAACAGTCTCTCTAAATTTAATTAAAGCATTTTATTGCTTTCCATCAGTCTGAGCGAAGTTGTTTTAATTAGAGTGCCAAGCTTAAGATACTCAGCCACTTAATTCTCAGTAATGCTGCAGCACACATATAAGTAATACTAATGTGACAGGGGGGCCACACAGATAATGCACTCCCACAACCACTGACACACACTCCTAAATGCACACATAAACATACTGCCCCATATGAAACAGTTTGGGGAACTGATTTCAGGTCCTTTTCAGACCAGTGGCACTGCTTGAAGGGCATAAATGAAGCAAATAAAGTTTACATCACGGTCAAAGTATCACAGCTCAGTGCATCCAATCCATATGTAGAAATGAACCTACAAAAAAGCACCTACTGAAAATATTTGTGTGATGTCTTTAAAAAACAAACAATTTATATCAGTTTAGTCCTGCCTATTCAGTCCTGCCCATTTGTTTAGTCCTGGCCATTCATAATTCTGGACTTCCACTCAGAACAAAGAGTCTGTTTCATTCTAAGAGATAAAAAGACTGCAAGTAGTCAGGTAAAATTTAATTAAATAATATTGCTGAATATGGGCCCTTTAATGTATCCACTAATGTGCTAACTCAACTGCAAAGGACTGATGTGTAGCACAAGAAAAAATATACTCAAGTAATTATACTTCATAATGCAGCATTTTAGAAGATTGTCATGTTTCCCCTTTTTCCCCTGAATGAGGGCAGGCACGTAGGCAGACGTCCATTTTAAACTTTTATTTAAAGAATGCAAAACAGGTATGAGAGCCAGAAACAAAAACTCAATACTTTAAACAAAAGGAGTCAGGAGAAACACAAAGCAGCATAGTATGACAGCGGACCGACCCTGAGGTCTCCCACAAACGAACTTCAATACTAAACACAAAACAACATGACCCAATAAACTTAAACCTCTCATTATCTGAGCACACTGGCCAGCTGAAACAAATTGGGTGTGTCTGAAATCGCGCACTTATGTAAGTGCACTGGAATGTAGTGCACAGGGCACACTGAACATTTCCTTCTGTAGTGCACACTGCCGTGGGTAAGTGCTGTCCTAAATGAAACACTAACATTTTGCACTTAGCGGAAGTGACGGACTAACATTTGATCGTGATTCTCCAGCCCGCCAAAATATCTGCTGGTTATACCACAGTATACATCAGTAAAATAATTGTATTAACGTTACTTACATTTATACAAACCAGTTGCCTCTGCTTGGGCTTGCATTTCACTGTTGGCCGCCATTATTCAACTCTGAAACCTTGTCGAAAGTCCC
>JBBPCX010000135.1:24760013-24773639 GCA_037974365.1 Hydrocynus forskahlii | reverse complement strand
GAGAGAGAGAGAGAGGGGGGGAGAGAGAGAGAGAGAGAGAGAGAGAGAGAGAGAGAGAGAGAGAGAGAGAGAGAGAGTGTGTGTCAGTGTCAGAGACAGGACCTGTTCCGCCAGCATGCCCCGGTCAGAACCAAGCAGCAGCACGGGGCCGTTTCTCGGCCGGCCTGGTCTGATCAAACAGCATGACACAGGCTGTGACACTGTGTATCCCTCATAAGGATTAATAGCTCAGTAAGGTGCAGCACGCTCACACAGGCAGGAAGATAAAGCGCAGCGCAGACACGGAGCCAAGATAAGATATTTCTCCTACAGTTTGGAGAGCTTTCAGAACAATGAATAGTAAAAGGCCAGCCAAAACAGAACTGCCAAGGTTTTGCAAAGGCTCCTGGTGAAGGAAGCCTGTAGGTATTAACAGCATGGAAGAACATAAGGTGTCTGATAAGACCTTAAGTTGTATTTGTAACAAAAACATCGCTTCCCTTTATAAACTGAGAATGGTACACCGTAAATAACCTTATCAGGCACCTGGTGTGATTGTGCCACTTTTGATAAAGGGTTTAAACCTTAGGTGGGCATTTAAGTTTAAAGTATCAGGCCAGCATGCGTTCACTGGTGGAGATGCTGTAGCTGATAAGTTGAATTTTACTAACATTTGGAATCCCTCGTCACATTAAATATTGCTGTTATTTTATTCAGTAACAATATATACAAGGAAGACTGAAACATTAACTAGACACCAGAAGGTATTTTAGAATGGTGTTATTAGGAATAAGACATTAAACAAAAAAATATATAGGTACAATTATACATCTATAGTAACTTAGTATCTAGAGATATGATCATGATTCTGAAATACAACGCATTATTGGTGATAATTACAGATTTCACAAAATCATTTTTACAGCATCTAAAATTTCCCTTTTGATTGTTACCTACAAATCATTTGAAAACAATGAGGTAGTACGTTGCACAGTACAGGCATCGTATTCGAATAATGTATATATGTGCCAACAAATTGGTTTGATATTAATGAAAGGAGTAGAAATCAGATTTTCGACTGGTTTACAGCAGTATACATTGTACTCTCTGGACTCACCGGTCAGGGCCCAGTCTCCGGTGGGCAGTGTGTGTCCGTTGTAGTAGATGAGGTAGGTGTCGTGGCGCGGGCCGTCAGCGGTGCGCAGTTCGAGGAAGGAGCGTAGCTTGCCCTGCAGCGTCTCCAAGCTCAGGCCACTGGTGGAGTAATCGCAGCCGAACGTCTGGATCAGGTGATGCGAGAAGAGGCGCTGCACAGCATTCAGTGTGGCTGTCGAGCGCAGGTTCAACTCCTGAAGCTGCTCTGGGGGCAGCAGCATCAGCTGACCGTCCACACTGCACACATAGGTCGATAAGTATGTGGATGTGAAATGTGTTTGGTGAGACAGGCGTTCTAACTACAGGAAAGGATGAACTCGAATATACAAACTTACATTTGCACTTGTTTACCCAACTGGACATTTGAATATATTTTGTATTGGCTTGTAATTTAAGTATTAATTAATAATTGGATCGAGCGAACAACAGAAAACATCAGGAAACCATACTTAATTTCAGGCAAAATATCTTTAAAACAAAGCTATCCACTGATCAGCCACAATATTAAAAACACCTGACAGGTGAAGTGAGTAATATCGATCACCTCAATACAATGGCACCTGTCAAGGCATGGGATGTACTGGGCAGTAAGTGAACTCGATGTGTTACAAGCAGGAAAATGGGCAAAAATTCAAGAGACTTTGACAAGGTCCAGATGACTAGGTCAGCGCATCTGCAAAACAGCAGGTCTTGTGGGGTTCCCAGTATGCAGTTGTTAGTACCTACCAATAGTGATTCAAGGAGGGACAATTAGTGAACCGGCTACAGGCCCATGGGTGCCCAAGGCTCAGGGATGCTCATGGGGAGTAAAGACAAGCCCATCAGGTTCAATCCCACAGAAGAGCTATGTAACAAACTGCTGAATCAAATTCATGCTGATTCCTGTCCACCTCCAATGGGCAAGTACGCATCAGAAATGGACTTGGAGCATCCCTTCATGGAAACAATATTCTCTAAAGGCGATGGCTTCTTGATGCATGATAATGTGACCTGCTACAATGCAAAAAAGGTTCAGAAGTGGTCTGAGGAACATGACAAACAGCTGTTGACTTTGCCACCAAATTCCACAGATCTCAATTTGATCAAACATCTGTGCTTTACAAACCATGGAGGCCCCATATTGCAACTTACAAGACCTAAAGGATCAGTTGCTAATGTCTTGGTGGCAGATACCACACCTTCACAGGTCTTGTGGAGTCCAGAATTCAGACAGGTCAAAGCTGAGTTGGCAGCTTGAGGGGGACCTACACAATATTAGGCATGTTGTTTTAATGATTTAAGGCTTACTGCTATATATGGAAATATTTCAAACAAAAGGTGACACATTTGCAGTGTAAGTTTTGCAACTCCTATTTTTTCTGCAAGTCAATCAGTATTGTGTTCAATCACATCTAAAATACAGGATAAAATAAAAGATAAAAGTGATTAAGAAAGATATATCACCACATCTATATGAAAAAAAAAACTGCTGCTACATTCAAATATTATTCATTTAAAAATAAGGCTATTTGATTTCTACCAAAACATAGAAATGTGCACCCCTGGCTCTAAACCAGCCTGTAGGTAGCAGATGAGAGGGGTAGGAGGATGAAAGGAGAAGACAGGGGACGAGGAGGTGGATGATGATGCAGAAGCCGTGTGTTAAGTGTGAGAAATTCAGCAAAGTATGAATAGACCAGGAAGGGGTAAAAGCGGTAGTTATATAGGAAAAGCTGAAAGGTACAGCCAAAGAGTCTGGGGTAGTAGAGCACAGAGACATGGAAAGGTCCAGCACAATATCAAAAAGGGAAGCGGGAGATTGCCCATGCCCTTTCAGTATTTGTAAACACATAGAAGGCCTGATTCTGAAGGTCAAGGCTGTTTAGCTATCTATTCCAAAAAGAAAAACATAACAAAATGGTCTCGTCTACCTCATTCAGCACACTGCCCTCCAAACACACCCACTTAGGGTCAAGAACGCGACAACCCTCCTGCCCTTGTCCACTTGGATGCAGCATCATAAAAAAAAAAAAAGCCCATTAAACATCGAAGGCTTCTGAGGAGCACAGTGGAAGTGGAACTGCAGAAAAGCACAGCTGAACACATGCTTGCTGAAGACTGAAATGGCCCATCTGAAGCACACTGACCCATGAAAACTACCTGGCTAGGTGTTCAACTATTCAAGTGGAAATGACTCTTCCCTTCTATTCTCTCTTGCCTGTTTCCTACAAGCAGCCACATGTGCTATTCATCTGTTGCAGTTTTGCTTGATCTTTTCCTCCTAGCACTTCAAGCTGCACTATATAATGCTAATGAAACTTGTTAATTAAAACAGTATGAAAAAAATATTCAATTTCCACTCTATGTTAAGTATATTGGGGGGGGGCATTGTCATAATGGACATACAGTGAGGTGCCAGTTAATTAATAGGCAACACCTCCATTGCAACTAAACTCATGCACCATTTTGTCAAATACACTCAGTGTTGACAGGTGTACTTTGTAGGTTACTGACTATAGCCAACTGACTATGGCACAATTTGACAGCCTCCCTCAATGGAAAGGGGCCATCGCAAGTCCACCACTGACCAGGTATCATTTAGGTGGTGAACAACAGTCAGTGCAGGACTAACATGGTACAGGCATGTATATCTGGGAGGAAAGGCAATTTTTAAGAACAATGATGAATTGGGACAGATCAATCAATAAACCAATTTTAATTATGTAAACCCATTCACATTTTGCTATAACACATTCTGTACATTTAAGTGGATGTACACTCCTCACACAATACTAGGTGACACCGCAGCCATCCATGGCTGTTAATTCAAGAGAGTGTAACTGGACTGACTGAGTGTGTGGGGTGACCCTGTCTCTACCCCATCACTCAGTGTGATTTTAGCCACTGTAAGGGGGCTGTTAGCATGACTAAAATAGGGAGAAACCTGGGAAAAGAAGTCAAGTTCCAAAAAAGGTAAACGTAACACTAATGCTTTCACATCACAGTTCATGGTTGCTCTTGCATTTTGTTCTGCTGAGATTAAGTTGAGACTTCAATTCCTCCAAAAACACAAACACAGAGCCATGGCAGAGCTTCCGCTTCTGTGATTAGGAGGAACTCCTCATGCTGTTAGTGACCTTTAAGCAGGGGGCTGTTGGCCAGTGTCTGCGTCTGCGTCTTTGAATTGCAAAACTCGACTCAGTGGAACCATTTCTTTTTCTTTTGCATCCTCCTCTTACCTTCTCAGTGTTAAATGAGAACATCAGATTTAATGTGGAGGCTTCAGTGTGTTAAACCAAACTAAACACGAAAATATTGCTTTTGCTGGCATTTTCCCTGTGTGCAAGATACTATCTCATGCTGTGGCTCACAAGGCAGCTCGCTGCTGTGTCTATAAGTGTGAACCAGGACTGATTACAGCGCTCGATACTTGAGCAAACACAATGGAAAGAAAACCAAATCACTTATACTTACTTACATGCACGTTATTGATAATGATCAGTAAACCGATAAATAGTCCTATCCTTAGTGGCATGTCATTGTCACTGCTGGATTAAGAGTGGTTTACACCCCAAAAATATCATCCAAGAGGGTCTATCATCACCAAGTTGTGGAGTATATTTTGTGCAAATCATGCATCAACACATGAGCTAAAGTCAGTAACTGCACAGCAAAGTGATCAGATCATCCAACGTTACTTTTAAACCAAGGGTAAAAATAGAGACCTCTTTTTTAGACCTTGGTACTCTAGACAGCACTCTCAGTATGAAGGGACAGCATTGAAACCATTGAGAATGAGCTGTGAAAGTCTTTACATCATGAATACACTATAAAACATTCTATAAAATCTATAAAACATTCTTTAGTATGTAGGAAAAAATTCTTTAGTATGTAGTGGGAATTAAACATATACTTAAAGGTAATAAGGTAATCAATATAATCAAAACAGAAATTAAACATATACTTAAAGGTACTCAATGTACTTAATGTATCCTGAGGGAAAAATCAATATATTCAGTATATGATTATGTATTTGATTGTCTATTTGACTGTTCTTTCCTAAGGGGAAAAATCAATATATTCAGTGTATGATTATGTAGTTGATTGTTCTTTATTTTGAGTGTTCTTTATGTGAGGCTGGATGGTGGTCTTGTGTCACATAAAGCCACGTATACTTTTGCATGCGTAGAGAAGATTTAATCATTAATGGTCGAGGCCTGTCTTGAAGGCTGTTAGAGCACGAGACTTGATTTGGGAACTTGTTTTTTGCATGTACCTTGTGTTTTTTTTAAGTAAAACGTTCTAACAGTTATCTGCATCCTGAGCTAGCACGAGGTCATTGCCATAGGAATGGTTGAGGCGCTGGTTTCATAGCCATAACATCAGGGTCTCTCAGCCAATATGTTGGTTAGTTACTGGCGCCTGGAGCGTCCCCATGACGTGCGACTCACAGTGGCTCAGCGTTAGATTTTCTCACCGCCATTATAGGTAACACTTGTTTGACTAAAAAGCAGTGACAGTATTTAACACTGTCCACAAGTTGTTTGTTAAATATCACAGTATAACTTCTTACTGAATATCGGCTCATGGCTCGTGACACCCGCTACAGACAACACTGACTAAAATGTGCATATGCCAACCTGGTCTTCTTTTCGTCATGCCCTTTTCTGTCCCTCTCTCCTTTTCTTGTCTTTCTCTCTGTCTACCTCATCTCCCCGAGAAGCCCTCATCATTGTAAAAACATGATCTGCGCCCATCAGCCAGGAGATTACACCCTGCTATATTCCCCTCATGTGCCGGCTCCCTGCTGGGGCCTGGCTCTTGGTGCGCTGGAATACTGAGCACGACGAGCCGTGGGGCTGCATCTTAATCAGCCTACCAGCAGCCTTCCTGCCTGGAGCGTTCTCTGTGCTTTTCCTCTCCACGAGCCCGGCATGCGCGGGACACGGCCCTCCCAACAGGGCCGGCATTAGCCTATGTTTATTAATGCCTATTAGTTTATTTCACACACCGTTTACCATTGCACCTTCAGGGAGTTCCAATCATCAACCACCCCCTTATGCCTTAACATCCTGAGTGGGCTGTTCAACATGGCCCTGGTGCCGTGAGACAGGCAGAAGGCAGGAGGCCGACAGGGACTGGATGAACATAAGTGATAAATCAAGGCACGTGCTACCTACTGAAAAACTTGAGACAACGTTTATCCAAACCATGCACACCCAAGCAGTTTAACAGTCCATGAATCATACAGAGTCCAACATAAATGAGTTCATGTAGTTCTCTCAACAAACAGCATTGCTCCCTGCACACAGGATGTGCGTGTGATTGTAACTTTGTAAAAACAATCAGAATATCTAAGTTAAAGGTAAGAGGTACACTACCATTCAGACACTGAATGTCAGTGTTTTCAATAATGTAAAATAAGTGTTTTCAATAATGTAAAAGAGACTTTGTTGCAGAAATGTGTACATATCTACGTACAAATTCAAATATAAAGCTGGTACGCTACTACAGGTTTCAAATATTACGAATTTAAGAAATATTAGATGTATGACAATGATGATAATCACTTAATGCTGCATGTGTTTCTAATATGATATGTGCATAACATTCAGAAAGAAGGCATAATGCAATTTATCTCCAGTATGCACTGTGTCTGAAAAGTGCTGATCAAATCTCAAGACAGATAACTTGATAAATTATTATAAATAGACTAATGCTAAAAAAAGAAGTAATGATAACCAAACTATATATCATTAAAAAGTTTTTCTTGTTGCTTGAATCTAAGATTCTCTTTTAGAATCTTGTTTTTTATTTTAAAATCTGCATTGATTGAGATATTATAGGTATAAAGTAAAGAATGTAAAGTGATTCCAAACTTTAGTTACCTTTGTGTTACACTGTGTAAATAAAAAAAAAAAAGCACCCATTTTCACCAGCTGCAAAGCCAGCAAGAGTATGCTACAAGGGTTAATGCAACTGGCTGTAGGCTGTGTGTGTATGTGTGTGTGCGTGTGTGTGTGTGTGTGTGTGTATGTGTGTGTTTACCTGCAGTAACTGGTAGGAATAACCACTGCGTAGCCTACGCAGGTCCCTCCCAAGCAGTTTCCCAGCTCATGGAAGAGCCCGTGAGTCAGAGACTCCAAAGACAGCACTACCAGGAACATGCTCATATAGAGAGCATTGGACAGCTGCAAGACAGAAAAGACTCAGTTACTCAATTACATTACTAATGCTAATTACACCTGAAAATGCTTCTATACTCTGGCAGAAGAAAAATGTGGCTCAATCACATTCTACAAAACTTATTAGTAACTGGTTAGACTAGAGTGAACGTTATAAGAGAAAGGACAATAAGAGAGGTCAGATATGCTACATTGTTCTGGTCCAGTCTAAGGGTTCATGTCGATGTATACCGATTCTACAACCTGATATGTAGTCTCAACACAACCCACAACTGAGACTTATCAAATCAAGTTCCACAACTTTGACACTAATCAAGCAGCCTAGGGGCATAAACCTGGGTGTAATACACCGTTGCATCCTTTTAAACAAAATAAAATGCTATTGCTGCCTCTACTGCATACACCAAGGCCTAAATCAGGTTTGAACAGACTGGAATGAATCATCTGACAGTTCATTGTCTTACTGCTTAGTAGTTCTCTGCATTTGTCAGAAAAGGTATTTCTGCCCAAGGTCTAACAGCCGGTACTCCATGCTGTCCTCATTTAACATGAGCGTAGCAGTTGGAAGAAGTGCAATATTCAGCCACTTACTAATCAACAACAGCAAGGCTTAGTCATTATTCTACTCTTTATGCATCGTTTTGATTTTCAAATCATCGAATGCTTTTCCTGGGTAAAACTTGCACATGGTTAAGGACATCTCAGCAATTTTTGTATCTCCTTAAATCAGCCACAATGATTCCTAAAGAGGTTGTAAAAAATGATTTTTTTTAACTGGACAATTGAAGGAAAAGAAAGAAAGGGTTGCAATATTTTTTTTTAATTCTGGCTAACTTTAGAATCCCCCAATACTAGCATTTCGTTGCACAGCTTTGGCGAGGATAATTGCTTCTAAACGCTTCTTGTAACCACCAATTAGCTTTCGGCACTTTTCTGCTGAAAAGTTATACTGCAAGCAGTTATTTACTTTTCTACAGGATTTTCTTGATCATTTTTTTACCCTGGGTTCTTTGTAATTTGTAACAGTAACTTGAATAGAATGCCAAATTCTCAGTTTCAGTCTATTTCACATGATATGGTGAAACTAACTTTGTGCTAATAAATTTACCCTTAACCATAAGACACATCTGCCAAGACACCATGTTGAGCGAGCCATTAAAATCAACATGATTACACAGAAACAAAAACGAGTATCAGTGCTAAAAATGGCACAGTTTCAGCTTCAGTTTCCTATAATTGGTCCAGATGTTCATTTTGTTCAAAACCATGCTGAAGTGCTATCTTTAATTCTGAGCCACTCTCAAAAGTGTAACCCATAATGTATCTTCCTGACCAAAGGATTGCCTTATTACATACAAAAATGAATTAATCCATTATTGTGAATTGTTTGAAAATTAAGCCACTTGCCACTACGTAACTGTAATATGAACAGTATGAATGTTTTGGCTGAGCAATGAGTAGCTACATTATGAAGCAAAAATACAAGAGAATTGCTCAACCAAGTGGAAAGATTTTGTAGCATAATTATAGTCTCTAAACTTTTAGTACTAACCAACTAATACCAAGGATTGAGTCCCTGTTGTAATGAAGCAAAAAAGTATTCGTTGCTGCATCATTACTCATCAATCCAATGGCTAATGTATTGTTTTTGGAATGTCAAAATAAACCATAAAATATATATATAAAAAAAAAAAAAAGTATGAGCTCGTTCTCTGGACAAAACAGAATTATTTGGCTAACTAATACAAAAAACTTTGGTAATTTTTTCCTATTACCTGTATTTCCCTACTGTGTAAACTGTTCCTCTCGTCACATGCGGTGATCAGTGCATTTAAAAAAATATCGCAAGCATTTTGGTCATCTTGTGAATGAACTGACACCACTCTGCTCCACTGTGCAAAATTCTATGTCAATTATCATGTAAATATCATGTAGGCTAAATAGCATTGAAATGTATGTCTTGTCAGACCTTGTACATGCATATGCATTCACATTCATTCTTTATTATTTTATAACTTCATATCTACTGCGTTCCCTTTACTTTAGTTTGTCATTTAGTATGTGTTAATACTCCTCTGTAGCTCTTTGGTCTTGGTCTGTTCAGTATCTCATACATAATTTTCTTTATATTTAAAAAACCTGGGGCCCTTACCCTCTTAACTGTCCTTACTTGTCTTTTGACAGGGTTTGTTAAGGTGTGTAACTTAGCTGGCAGTAACTTGGTGAAAAGCAGATGCTGATTTTAGTATAGCTTTACAGGTATGAAGAACATACGTAGACTACTTAAGCACTACTGAACGTCGCTCTGGATAAGAGCATCTGCTAGATGCCGTAAATGTATGTTATACATGTCTGCACCCTCAAAAAAAATCCTCAGTATAAATGTATTACTTTTTGTGTCTTTATCTGTAGAACTGCACCCCTACAAAAATCTGACACAGGCTACACAACTTATCTTACCTGCCATGAGACAGCCCCTAGAATGGCAGTGGAAATCAGACTGAAGAACACCAGTCGCTCAGAAATGAGGCAGAAATGGCGCATCCCTCTGGAAGCCATGACTCTGTCCAGGCTGCGTGTGTCTGAGCGCTGGGTGGCTCGAACCCTCTGACACTCACTCAGCTTGGTGTGGAAGCTCCACAGCGTAACAAGAAACACCACATGGCACAGCATCCAGAAGAGGCCGAACACACAGAAGCCAGGGATGACCAGGTACCAGAATTCCAGATGACCTAGCTTCAGGGCACAAAGCACGAAAAACATCAGCTCCACAACACCCAATGGGACGAGGGAGAGCTTCCGCCACAGACGGCCAGTCGAAAGGAAGGGCATCCAGCGTTCAGTCACAGACAAACCATTGAAGTAGACGTCCAGAAGAGGTTCACAGATGAGCCGGCCCATATAGCAGCCCAGGGCAAACGGATTAGTCTGGACATCCAGAGCCTGGAAGAAAGTGACAGAGGCCACCACAGAAAAACAGACCAAGTTTGGAAGGGCCAGAAGAGACTTCATGCGCAAGTCTATGATGATAGCTGCTAAGGCAACAAGAAGAGCGATGACAGCTATTGACTTCTGGAGAACCATAGCAGTGCTGGCAATGCCAAAGCCCAGCAGTTCAAGCAGCTCAGCTGAAGTGAGTAGAAGTCTTCGATAGTTGGCACTGCCACACAGGCGCTCTGTCAGGGCCCACAGTGACCGCATTGCCACGCTGGCCAGCAATAAATAGTTTGTGACCTTCTCCTTCACATCCATCTCCAGAGAGGGGCTACTGAGGAAGCATAGGAGGCCCTGCAGAAACCCAAACCACAGGTGGAACAGGCTGAGACTGGCCCACTCCATGGAGAAGTAGTAGTAGAGGATGCTGGAAATGCCCAAGACAAAAAGGCCTAGGATGAAGATGACCAAGATCGTGGGTTCTGATGTCTGCTCCCACCGAACATACATGCCCAGACACACGGCCACCAGCAGGTTTAGGCTGGACAGGTAACCAAGGCAGCCAATGGAGGACCACATGTCCACTTCCTTGCCTGACTCCTCAGGACTCATGATGACTGTATGGAGGATCCACTGCTCAGAAAGTGTGTTAAAGACAGTAATACTTGGAGTTTGTATTAAGGCCTTCCACACTTATATCTTCTGAAAACATCATGTTGCTGAAAAAAAAAGAAAAACAATCTGTTCAACATGTTACCAACAAAACACCACTGTTTACAGTCTAGGGCAGGATTCAAGTTACTAAGGCAGTTTACAGCAGAATGTAAGGTACTAATGCTCAGGAATGCATTTCAGAGTGCCAGGCTGAAATAGTTTGAAAATACTAGATTTAGGTCGTATTTTTCCTTCTGAATGCAAAGAAAAAGCTTTCAAATTTGACATTACATGGCTGGGACTCCGTTGAGGTGAACGAAGTTCATTTTCAAAGAGAAATAGTTCAGTAAACTCCTCCTGGTTGCCACATCAACTGAGCTAGCCGGCTAACGTAAGCTAGCCCTGTTTCTGTGTTTAGAGGCGTTTGAAACGTTTTAAAACTAGTCAGCAGTCGATATCTATTATCTGACAATATCCCAGTTGATTGTACTTTCCTATAAAGTAAACAGTAACATTTTATCCATAAGTGACAAAGCAATCCAACGCTATAAAAACACTTACACTTATTTATGACACAACTTTCTTCTTTTCCAGGTCGCCATTTTTCCGGACTACAACTACGGTGTCCGAGGCGGGTCTAACTTAACAAATACCGATTTCGATTACTTTTCCCTTAATCGCTCTCAGACATGTTTAATTTACAGTATTCGTATTAGCCTGACCATTTCTTCGAGAACAAAAAAATGTTATGAAATCAATTTCTGACATGAGTCTCATGTCATTACACAGGAAAAAGAAGTGTGTACAATCTCTGTGTTCTGTGCTAATGCTCTGAAAAGAAAGAGAAAAATCTCTCATGATCATGCCGCTCTCTGCAGTCCTCACAACCAGCACCCCCAGCCTTGAGTAAAGGAGCTCTCCTGCTCCCTGCTGAGAAGAATCCCAGAGCAGGCATGAGAAAGGGCAATAGAGTGGTAGGAGCTGATACTTCGACATACCTCGAGACAGTGTGCTGCAAGAATAATACTCACACACATTTCATTCAAGAATTTAAATCTGGATAATCCTAAATTCCTGATGTCTGTATTACTTCAAAAGGGTCTGGTTGTAAAGAGACTGCACCCGTCGACCCGCCTCAGCCATGCTCAGACCTGTCTGTGAGAGCGTCCCAGATGAAATTTTCTGTGGCCTTTGGCTTCCTCTGCATATTCACTGTCCTCTCCAACTCGTTCACTCAGACAGCTCTTCCTCTTGTGCTGCTGAGGCTGCACTGAGCTTGTCTCAGCCATGACATGTTTGGCTGTGTAGACTTTGACAGTGGCCCTAATGTCATCGTCCCCTGACCACCACCACCCACCCCCATCATACCTCCTCACAATTAGGCAGCTCTTCCTCTTGCATAGACAGATTCTAACCCACAGGACTCAGGATGTATAGCATTTTGTAGGTTAGGATTTACGCAATGAGCAGCTGCATCAATGCGAGCATGATGTGCACACTGACATCTTGCAATTGAATGGGGATTGGTGTGTTTAATATTTTGCGAAATGTACTTTAGTGAGAGAGCATATTGTGAATAGCCTTGCTGAAGGACTCTCATTCGTGTGGCATAGTGTCCTTGAACAGGCAGGGACTCCAACCCCAGTCTGCTGCATGAAGGACAGCAGTGAGATCCACTGTGCTACACCTACCTCTTATCATTTCTGTGTGAACAAAATGAGAAACGAAATAGTGCCATAGCCAGTTGTGTTATTGTGGTGGATCTTTGAGGCCCTGTTTGGTGAATGAGGTAGGGGTTTGGGGTGTTTCTGTGCTAGATAACTTACATCTTTAATTAAAGTCCGGTGCAAAAATTGTGGCAGAGTACTTGGAGCATCCATGGGTGGGAAGTCTGACTATGAGGTAACGCATGTATTGATGCATAATATTTTTTAACAACATATTTTTTGAGAGGTTTAGCCCTGTTGAGCTGTTACAAGTAATACTGGCGGGAACCTTAACTTTTTTATCAAAACACTGGTATCAGTGGTGGTCATCGGACCCCCAGCACTCTCTGGGTTTCTCTGTGTGCCCCCCATTTATTTTGCCATTACTGAGTTAAATAAAAGCCAGAATGAGACCTCAAAAAGCCACAGTAAATGACATGCAACTTGACATTTACACAAGGAAAGACAATAATGTATTTTTGATGAACAGACAAATGCTAATGGTGTGTGACCACAGCCAGCATTACAATATAGACTTTTTCACCTGTCTTTCTACTTAAAAATAGCACATTTGTAAAAATTTAGTTAGCTGATACTGAAAGATCTATTCCTGTCAAAGAATTTAATTTAAAACCTTTTCTCACTTAATCAAGTAAACTATTTATTACCTCCACAGTAAAAAAAAAATATGATGTAGGTTTTGTGCTCATATTATTAGTCATTGTATAAAACATGTGTAGGCTAGTGTGCAGCTAAAATTAATACTCCTTGCTAATAAAAAAACCCAACATATTTGTTGGCTTATGGCATGGCTGTAAGCAACATTTATTTTCTCTGTGCCTTCATAACTGTTTCTGGCTTAATGTCAAAGTTATCTAAAGTTTCTTGGCAGTTTCAGATGCGTTCAAGCTTTAAGCTTCTTCAGTTTTAGGCAGGAGCTACATGGCCCAATGCAGTTTCTCTGTGTTAATAACATATAAAAATGGGCTGGGATAGTTTACAATTTATGGGGGGATTCTGCGGGGGGGGGATGG
>JBBPCX010000135.1:24740392-24759914 GCA_037974365.1 Hydrocynus forskahlii | reverse complement strand
TGCGATGGTGTAATAAAAAAAATGAAATGTAGAAAAGAAGATAGTCACCTCATTTTGTGTCAGAAAGTTCGCATTTTATTGAAGAAAATAACAAAGGACATCCTAAGTTCATTTTTTGTCTCTCTAATGGGGGGGTCTAGGACTCCCTCAGTCCCCAATTCATTTGAACCCTAAAACTGTTTGAGTGGCATTTATTTTTGGGATAGGAATATTACAAACAACCAAACTTCATAATTTCAAATGAGTTTTTCTACTACATTCAAACATTGTGAGGAGAAGTGCATTTAGCACCTTATGATGCTGTTACTGATGTGACAGTATGAGATGATTGCGCTCAGAGAGGATGGAGCTGCAGGCCCTCTCGCTCTTATTAGCAGCCTAGGAAATGGCACCTCAGAGCAGTGTGGCATTTTCTCTACAGGGGTTCTGCGTAGGTAGGAACTCACCGACTGGGTAAACACAAGGCAGGCAACCTCCTACACAAGTCCCTGACAGAGAGAGAGAGAGAGAGAGAGAGAGAGAGAGAGAGAATCTGTGTTGGTATTTTATAACATCAATGGCTCTTCATGAGAATAATGTCAGCCTAACTGCTCTGTAACATCACAAATACTGTGCCACCTAAAATCTGTAACTGATTCTATTTAATCCCAAAATTAGCTTACCAACACAAAGGAGGAGAAAAGTAAACCTCCAGCCTGTCCAGGATCACTGCTATTTCTGTAACATGCCCTCTATTCTCCAGCCAAAAGCGCTGGCAACATTTGGCTTTTAAGCAGGAGATAAACTAGCCCTCCAGATCAAAAGCACATTTAGCGCTTGACTTAAAGAAGCCTTTTAAAGGTTTATTTAGGATTTTCTGCTGATACAACATGATAAATGTAAGGAGAGGATGAACATCAAGGAACAATCTAACTCACTACCTCCAGGGCATTTCACCAACACCACCATCACTAAAAAAAACCCCACTATATTTTTTAGAGCCTCAGACTGTGCATGAGAGTGTGTGTCTACATTTGCTCATCAAAGCATCATTAATTCAATGGCCAAATCTCCATTAAGTGTGTGAGTCCACAGAAGATTCATTTGTCTGCATGACTTATCAGTGTGTGGGAGACTGCTGGAGCAGACTGGACTGTTAAAATACATGTAAGTGTGTGTGTGTGTGTGTACGTGGGTGTGTGTCTCATGTACTCACTGAAGCCTCTGAAGGGTACTGAAGTCGCAGCGTCCTTCGCTCTGGAGGAATATGTGGAGAGTGTGGAGTAGATGGATGAGTGGAGAAAAAGCAAGTGTGACGTAGTATTTCAGAGTGCATTAAGAGGTCATCGCCTTTTATAAATACACCCAATTAGTTCACTTCCACCTCCCCTTTTGAATGAAATATTGAGGTCATTCATCGTTAAATAGGCCACACATTTCTGCACCAACAAGATAAGTATGACAAAGGGAATGTGATCAGTTTTTCATAATTAGCTTTAGGTTTTCTGTGCAAATAAAAGGATGTTTAAATGCTAAATAAGCCTATTTTGATGAGCCGCACAAACAGGTCACTTCACAGGCTTTCGGACCACCACAGCTCTCACTTTCTAGATGCTAGACTAATCCCAGCCTCCCCAAAAATATAACTGCAAGAGTCGGACCAATACTTCGTCAAGGTCACAGCTCTTTTTCCCTCCTGTAGAGGCGAGGCAGATAGAGAAAGCCGACTTGTGAATTGTGCAGGAAGTTCACATTCAAATGTAATGTTTCACCTCCACACCACCTGGCCACCTGCATGTGCAACACTCAAATCCAAATGCAGGATATAAAACATACACAGCACGCCCACAACCTCTGTTAAGACACAGCAGCAATGAGATGCAGCATGTCCAGGGAGTGGCGCAAAACAGAGCTGAGGTCTTCTGACCACTACTATCAGCTTCCAGCAATTTATCTTTTAAATATTCCTACAAAAATCTGAAATATTATCTAATATGCTTCAATAAAAGACAGAAGAAGTCTGTCAATGACACGTCTGGTTACATATACCAGTAAATTTTAGTGTGTGTAAACCTAATCTGGGAGATACAAATACAAATTACGTTTCACATTTATTAAAATAAACATGCATTATTATATACTTCTCTCTTCTTCCAATATTCAGGATAGCTGTACGCTGATGAAAAGAGTTACATTATAATTTATTAGATTATATTATTACACTGTTTCTATTGTTTAGACAGTGCAAACACAAAAACAAAAAAGGCTGTCTTGGCAAATGAAATCATCTCAAACTGAGTCTAAATAGCTCATATTTCTCATTTTTAGCTTGTTGTAAGAATATAATATGTAACTTATTTTCTACTGGCAGATAACTGTGCTTGTGTTGTGATATTGCTTGAAAAAAAAAAGCTGCATACTTTAAAAATTGGCAAAAAATAAGAAGAAAATCACATAAACACTAGAAATAAATGATCTTATAAAATAATTTGAAGCAATCTGTAAATGAGAATTAAATATTACACTATATTTATAATCATATTGTCTTGCCAAGATCTATTTTTGTAGTGATTTAAAAAAAAACAAGATCTCTCTCTCAGACCCTGACAGCTCTCAAATCATAGCCATGAAGCGCCATGCCTCAGCTTCTCCTTGCCTGTAAAGAAACAATCTAAAGCAAGAAGATATCATGAGGTGAGTTTAATTCCTTTGAATATGTCTGTACTGCAATTAAATGTTCTCAGTTAATTTTACTAGCTGTTGTCTACAGGCTCTCAAAATAGCTTTGTTATTGATGAATTCTCTAAAAAATCTTTTTTATTATAACAATTCATTTGAATTTTCCTATAGACAGTATTAATGTCAACACTTCTAAGGAACTCATTACTTTGTTTGAGACATTTGATCTGGTATAGCATGTAACTGGTCCAACTCCCAATCGAGGTCACGTATTGGATTTGGATATCAGCAAGGATCTCTGTGTTCCTCCTGTCAATGAACTTGGCTCTGTCTGATCGTTTCTGTGTTTTCTTTGATGGGCTTGCTGTCTTGTAGTTCCAGTCACTCAAACTAGATCCAAAATTGTCTAAAAGAGATGCATTACTGGTGATACCACGGTTCTATTTATAGAAACCATATCTAAGTTTTCTAATATGAAAGCAGAGCCTGTGGATGACAATCTTCAATCAGTTTAATTCTCAGGGTTCTTTAGTTTTCAGGGTCCTGTGAACATTAAAATAATTTCTGCTTAGCATAATGCATCATAGAGAAGCATTTCAGTGGTAGTGAATCACAGAGACTGAGTGTAAATGGACAAAACTAAGGTTCAGAACGGATTATGACATTTTCAAAGAGAGTTTTTCTAATATCATTGATGGGAATATCAACAACTCACAATAGATAAGTTAACAAATTCCCCTATGTGCTTATCTCTAGAGTTCCTATCAGCTAAATAGTGTAATGAGTTTCTTTTCCATCACATAATTAAACACATTAGACAAAGCATTAGCTATATCCAATCAAGCTCTGACATTACAAAATCTATATTAATGCAGAAAAAATATGACCTTTACTCATGAATTTCCTGCTATTGATGGCATATTTCTTAAAGAAATAGTGCTGCATCTTAAGGCTTCTGTTTGCTGCCTCAACACACTGCCCACAAGCTTTTTCTGAAGTGTTTTCAGCTGTTTAGCATTTGAGATTCTGTAAATTGTGAAGGGCTCTCAGGCTTGTTTCCAGCACCTCTAAAGACTGCTGATATCAGACCCTTCCTGAAAAGAAATAACCCTCCTGCTTCCACACTTAATAATTACAGGCGTATTTCAAATCTCCTTTTCATAGGCAAGATTTTTAGAAAGTAGTCTTCAGTCAAATCAGTGATTACTTTGATTTAAATGGTTAAATGGTGACAACTCTCAATCAGGCTTCTGTCAACATAATAGGACTGAAAGGGCTCTCATAAAGGAGTTAAATGACATTCATCTGACTCAGGAAAAATAACTGTTTTGGTACTGCTAAATCTCAGCTTAGTCTTTGATGCTGTCAATTATAAAATAGCGCTAGACAGATTAGAAAATTGGGTCAGGTTCTCAAGGAACGATCCTCAGATGGTTCAGGACGTACTTAGAAGACCGGGGTTATTTCACCTGTATTGACGTCTATGAATCAGAGAAAAATCATCAAGCCGAATGGAGTCTCACAAGGATCCATTTAATCATACATGCTTCCTCTCAGCCCAACTGTCCAAAACTACAAGGTGGCTTGTCATAACTTTGCAAATGACACTCATGACACTCTACCAAGCTCTTTCAACAAATTATTTCAGTCTCATAGTCTCATTTTGTTTATACGTTGAAAAGAAATGACAGGATGGAACAACATTTTCTTTAGTGAAAGACAAGATAAGATGGGAACAAAGAAAGAAAATTGGTCTGGAATCTAAGGCATTAAAGACAATAACCTATGCAAAATTTTGGTATAATCATCAGTGGGATCTTAGTTAAAGCTAACAGTCAATCTGCATTAAAGATAGCAGTCAATCTGCATTCTGGCATCTCAAGAACATAGCAACAAAGCAACGTTTAAGCAAACATATTTACACATTTACGTCCTGCAGGGTTGGCCATTGCAATGTGCTTCTCACTGGTCTCCCCAAAAAGACCATTAAATAGTTACAGTTGATTCGAATGCTGATCAAATTCTAACAAAAAACAATACAATAGAGCTTATTACTCTAGTTCTCAGGTCTTTACACTGACTTGCAATCAGATACGCTGACTTGCAATCAAGTATATCTCTGTCATGTTTGATTACCGTAAACCTGGTAGACCTGTCATATTGCCAGGAGCTTGCCAGCTAGAGCGGAAACTAAACGGTGAAATGGCATTTGGCCGTTATGCTGGCCACTGCTAAGTTGGTGCTGGTACAAATTAAAAACTGCCTTGTTTTCTGCTGCCTTCAATTAATCAGTTAGCTCAACTTTTATCTCTGCAATGCTGTACAGAAATCATATACTTTATTTGTATATTTATTTTTAATCCGTATTCTTTTACACTAATTTTATTGCCCATTTTAATTGCTTATGTTGCTTTTGTGCCTTTGCCCTTATATCTGAAAAGCACATTACCTCTGTGTGAGATAATGGGCTGTATAAATAAACTTGCCTTGCCTAAATGGCATAAAAATGTTCATAAAAGTGTTTTATATCAATATTTTTTGCTTTTTTTGTCATAATTTTGCAAATTGAGGTGATTTTGCTTGTGCATCTAAGGGTGAGCTCAGGTAAAAGACATCATTCCTGCATTGCCAGTCTGCCCAGCGTGTAGGGTGACTGCTTGAGCCTGTGGTAGTTACACAACAAGAGCCTGAGATCTAAGATCTGAGACCCCCACCACCCCCCAGAGAGTGACCCAGATTGCTTGTGCTTATGTTTTTCTCGGCTGGGTATGCAGATGGCTTTGTCCTCCATCTGAGCACTAACTGTCAACATCAACGCCTCAGAAAATGCATGACCACAGTCTCTCACTGCTCATACAACCTCTGGAGCGATAGCAGCACAAGCCTGTTCCCTCTGACTCCCTGCTCAGCATGAATCAATATGATGCACTTCGCCTCATAAAGAGACTGTTTGGAGAGGCAGCCACATCACAGCCTAAATCAAGAGCTGTCAGCTCCACTGAAGCTTTTGGGCCTCAGATGAATTTCGGAAGGAGACGAATGTAGAGAAGAGGTAGAGGAGGGGGGTGGGGGAACAATAAAAAAAAAATCACAATCGAGTCTATAAAAAGTATTCATATTCCTCACAAAGCATTCAGCGGTTTTAGAAGGATATTGTGTTGTGGCATGGCGCTCCCACATAGCATAGCGAAGGAGTAAATCCTCTGCTGATTAATGCTTATGGGGAATAAAATCCACATCTCACAGTTGCCCTGCACTGAAAGTCATCCATCTCAATGGGACAATACGCATGCTTCATCTGCCTGACATCTTGTCAACTGCCGAGGATCAATTCCTACACCACAGACATTCTTTATGTCCTTCAAAGTATGAAAGCTTTCGGCCTATCTTAGAATTCAGCGTTAGCATATTATGCTGCTGCATCATGGGAGACCTGTTTTTCTCCTGTTTTTCATTTATGCAGAGACCTCTCTGGAGCATTACATTAAAAAGTACCCTGAGCAGCACATCCCATTAAACATTCATGAAATATTGAATTTATTAAAAAAAAAACAAATAATACCGTTGAATGATAAAAAACGGACCAGGTCCAGAAGCTAAGAAGATTCTACCAGGTGGGACCATTGTTTCATTGTTTCATTAGTCTGTGCCCGTAAGCTAAGTACATTTTACATTAAAACTTTTTATAAGGTACATTTACAACTGATGTTCCCTTACAGGGCCAAGTTCAATGGATACCATGTTTTCCTTATTTTTTAAATGAAGCTGGTGCACGCATATATCCATAAAGCATACCACCCATTTCATATCGTCCATGTAAGAAAACAAAGCTTCAAAAAGTAGCCTGTTCTAATTAAAATTCATTTGTGATGTCACAAAAACCAACACATTTATATACATCCATCCAATCAGCCCAAAGCATTGTAGTCCCCTCCATTCATACTGAAGTTATGAGGAGTGTTTAAGCCTTTTAATTGCTTTTTGAATGAGCCACAAAACAGACCAGCCAATCAAAGGTTACTTACATATACATCTTAAAGATACAGTGTCAAAAACTGTTTAATTATGAGGGATGAAAAGATAATGAAAATGGTTATGTAGAAATGAATTGGGACTGTTCTAAATACATAAAATAACACAAATGTCATAGCATGACATCAGGGGGGGAAAAAAAAATATCTGCCCTTTACCACAACAGCACTGCTTTTCACTTTTTTCAAAAAACTCAAGCACATAATGGAGAACAGCTCATCTAAACTATAGAGACTTTTCCACACAGTAATTTGACCATGGTGTCACTGGTGAATGTAAAGATTCACACATTACCAATTTAATTTAGAGCTCTCTCAGAGACAGCCACACAGAGGCACAATGACTTTTTAATAATCTGGCCAGTTGAGGGCCACTGAGCTGCAACAATGAAACCAGGATTCATTAATTGAACTGACTGGGAGGAAATTACAGTTCAACATTAATCTGTTTGTTGAAGACAAAGTTACATGACCAGCCTTGAGGTTGTTAATATTGCAAGCACAGCAAAGGGGTGGAATGTAGTATTTATGTTAACTATGACTATTGATCATAGTTGCCAAAAATGTATTGCTTCTGCGGTGTAATGTAAACAAGAAATCCATCTTTTAGAGAGTTGTTTGGACAGGGTATTGTGGCTTTTGCATAATGAATTTTGGAATGCAATCGCAATCTTAGGCTTAATTTGAATTTTACAACACATAACACTCCAGCCACAGCATTACTTTCATCAATAGCACTATTGAAGTAAATGACACTAATTTCTTAGGGGAGGAAATAGGCTAACTAGCCTGCTTTTCCTTTTGGCGCCTAATGTAGGGCATCGAATCATTTAAGCTGAGTAAGCAGTGAGCTGAAAGGGATTTAGGCCTAATTGCCTGTATCCATACTGGACAGATGGAGAAGGGGAGTGTAAGCAAGTCACCAGCTCTCTAGCTGCGATTACAGCTGCAAGCGTGACTGCATCTGCAAGTTTGCTCTATAATAAAGAGGACAGAGACTGTCTGCTCATATAGCCCCTACACTGAATTGGCAAACTGCAAAGTACAGTTATGCCTGGCTTATATTACACTCATTGGCCATTTTAACAGAAAAATCATATAGGTGCAACAAATATTCAGTTCATTCAACACAGTTCAGTTCAAGGCAGTTCAATTCAGCTGACATATTTTTATTTTATTTTATTTATTTATAGGAGTTGGGAAGGTTTGTTAATGGTAAAAGGAAATTCTGAAATCAGTCCTCATCTCTCCTTGGAAATCTTGCTGCACTGGTGAATAGAGGCTGGGATGAGATCTAGCTGGAGGACCCAGAAAAAAGAACATCAGAAGAAATAATGCAGAAAATAATGAAAGCGTATTATGCACATAATGTACACTATATGGACAAAAGTATTGGGACGCATGACCATGAACCGGGACTTTGACATTGCATTCAAAGATTTTGGATTGTTTCTGTGGGAATTTTTGCCCATTCATTCTGTAGACCATTAATAAGGTCAGACACTGTAGGACAAGAAGGCTTGGTTCGCAATCTCTGTTCCAGTTCATCCCAAAGGTTTTGGATGGGGTTGAGATCAGGGCTCTGTGTGGGCCAGTCAAGTTCTTCCACACCGAACTCATCCAGCCATGTCTTTATGGAGCTTGCTTTGTGCACTGGGACACAGTCATGCTGGAATAGAAAAAGTTCCTCCCCAAACTGTGTCCACAAAGTTGGAAGCATGGCGTTGTCCAAAATGTCCTGGTATGCTATAGCATTAAGATTGCCCTTCACTGGAATTAAGGGGCCACCTGAATTAAATAATTAAGAGAGGAGTCCCAATACTTTTGTCTATATAGTGTATACTGACTTATGTCATGTAACTGACAGTAGCCCAACTATTTCCACGTAATTTGTCAGCCACCTCTATCCATCAGAGAAAAGAAATCAGTGGATACTGGCTGGCCAGATACTATGTGATTGGTGGGCGGCTCTCAGCACAGTGACAGTAGCAAAGTGGTTTATATGGTCATGGTATGAGTGTGTCAGGAACTGAAGCCTTAATTTTTACTGACTTCAGTGTCAGCTGGGTCTGCCGACCAACAGCCTACCGTGATCTGTCGAAGGGCTAAAGGATGACAAACACAAACTGTGCATGGTAAATGATAACCTAGTCACTAACTCAACCAGCAGTTTCTAATAAAGTAACCAGTAAGTGTAATATCAGAAAAAAATGGCAACAGCCCATCTTAACATTTTATGGTGCTATGGAAAATCCATTCACTGCATTGAAATAACTGACACTATATATGTTTATATATAAATGCATGGGTATATATATATATATATATACAGTATATATATATATATTTTTATATGTATGTACAAATATACTGCTTGTTCCTGCTTAGATTAAAATAAAAAAATGTTTTGTGTGTCATCTGTTGTATTTCAAATGTTACTATTGCTGCTCCACTGTGCCTTTTAAATTGCCCCTCGGGGACAAATAAAGTTCTTTGAATTGAATTGAATTGAATTGAATTGAAACAGAACATGGGAAGCCAAATTCCAATTACATGTTGCATGTTGTCAATAGAGCGGGCTGGAAATTAAGGCTAGCAACTCTCTGACCCCATCTCTCTCAAGTGTACATCTAAGAATAGAAATGATGGCTTTGTTAAATGCCTATGAAGAGAAGAGGTTTGTTTGCTGCGACAATCGGCTGTAATCAGGTATATCTGGCAGCTCTGATTTTGGATGATGAGTGGTGCAGGTGGACTGGAAGGGTCCATTAGTTATTCTTGGAAAAGAGCTGCTAATATGCAAAGAGACTGAGATTTCTGAGATGGAAAAATTAGTAAAATTAGTGCAACCACTGTGAGTTCTCATAGTCAGTCCCCTTACTGTGCAAAAAAAAAAAAAAAAGCTGTCTGGCGCCAAAAACACTTTAGGAATGGGCAGCACCTGTGCCGCACTTCCCCGACTTCGCAGCAATGAGTGATGGTGTTTTTCACTGAAACAGTTCAGGAGGGAGCTCCTCTCCACCAGGAGTGCGAACATTACCATTCATCACCTCCGTACATCTCCCGGCCTTCAAACAGCTCACAGGCCCATAGAAAATCTAGAGCACGGAGGAAAAGCTCTGCTGCCGCACCAGGAGCCAAACGGCACTTACTTTCCTCCTGTGTCTTGGGTTGAGAGTTCCCTCCTGCCCCCCAGCCAGGGAGACAGTGTACAGCCCCTGAGGAAGACCCAGCCAAGCTGGATTGATGGAGCCATTCAGGCAGAGAGTTTGATGCAAGTGTTGTGGTTTTTTGTAATTTCTGGTTTACTCAAACTGGAAATTGGTTAAATAGACTATACACTGGTGTTAAAAGCTTTGTGTCTACCAGCATTCTGTTTTGAGTCAAAGGTGTATAAAACTTATGAGAGCATAGTTATTTACATTTGCCATTTACATCTAATTTTCATCCATTTCACACTTTAAATAGTAAGCTTAAATTACACAGACGACATGGCAAATTACATGACCTGCAAAACCACTTGGGAAAATGAAGATCGGCTGATACGTGCAGCGCTGTTTATCAGTGACAAGCCAAAGTCATGGTATTTCAAATCAAAACTCTTCCACCCTGTTCTCAGGTACACCTTCAGAACTGTATGGCCTTGGACACCTCTCTAGGTCTTTCGATACAAAAAGCTTTCAAATGTGTTTATACAGTTCAGTTGTATAAAAAGAATTCAATTTTATACTAATTGAGTCTTACTTCTAGTTTTAGATTTGTGTGAACATATTGTGGTACAGAAATATTAGCAAATGTTTAGATTGAAGAGATGGTGGTTCACTAAAATCAAGTGCAGTCAATATGCATGTTAATAATAATAATAATAATAATAATAATAATACATTTTATTTGAGGGCACCTTTCAAAAAACCCAAGGTCACCTTACAGAGAGAAAAAACAAACAATAAAACGATAAATTAGAATAAATTAAAACAGCAAAACAATAAACAAGATTAGACAACAAGTAAAATCGAGTAGCGAGTAAACCAGTTTGAACAAGTGTGTTTTGAACTGTGCCTTAAATAAGGGAGAATCTATGAATCTTAAATAAGAGAATCTATGTTCCTTATGACTGGAGGAAGTGAGTTCCAGAGCCAAGGAACAGAGCGACTGAAAGCTCTGTTCCCCATGGTGATGAGACGGGTAGAGGGAACAATAAGATGAGTGGCAGACGAAGATCTAAGAGAGTGGGATGCAGTGGCGATATGAAGCAGATCACACAGATAAGGAGGGGCAAGGTTATGGATGCACTGAAATGTGAAAAGTAAAATTTTAAAGTTTATCCTAGCTTCTATGGGCAACCAGTGAAGCTGCTGAAGAACTGGGGTGATGTGATCTCTTAAGGGAGTACGAGTTATGACCCGAGCTGCAGAATTCTGAAGAAGTTGAAGTTATTGGGGAGACCAAAAGTTAACAAAAATATCATATGCTTAGCATTCTAGATGGTAACTAAACTTGATGATCTAGATACTCCTAGCTAAAGTAAAGGAACATTAGTTTAAGTTAGCTGTCATACCTGTACATTCATCATCATCTGCACAGATGGCGATGACACGCATGGCTTGCTCGCTAGCTGAAAATACATCTCATGTGGTTAATAGGGCTGGCTCTTTGCCCCTGGATTGTGATGAACTATCAGAATCCATCTTGAGATAGGGTGTGTCCGAGAGTCTACAGCCGTGGTCATTCAACCCTCCTCCTGGAGACCTACTTTCCTGCTGTTTTTAGCTCCATTCTGCATCTAACATGCTGCCCCCTCCTTATTTAACAATCAGGGACTTTAAAAGAAATTCATAAGCCAAGCAGGTGTTGCAGACTGTGGCTGGAACTAGACTTCTCAGAGGGGTAGAACTCCAGGTCCAGGGTTGATGACTACTGATCTATAGTCCGGTAGGTTGTCTTTGTTGTACCAAAAGTCAAAATGAGCCCAGGGGAACCCTTGAGAAATAGAATTCCATTGGCAGCAATTTCACTGAAGGCAAGAGGGCAGTTTGGGAGTACTGTTCTCTTCAGTAGTCAGAAAAGGAGGGCTTGTGGGGAGGATGATTATGGTATCTTCACTTTGCTTGCTAAGCAGATTCATTTTTGGATTCAGAAATATTCTTCTTCTTCTTCTTCTCTCTCTGTCTCTCTCACTCTGTCTCTTACACTCCAGCCTTTAATAGCTGACGGCACAGATGAACTGAGCAGCCTGCATGGATGCAGGAACACAGATGAGCAGAGAACAGTTCTGAGAATCCACCCACAGCTCCAGCAATGAGCTAATCCGCCTCCTCCCTTGATCCGTGAGTCAGTTTGACACTCTGCGACGAACACTCGCTGTGGCCCCCACTCACCTCGCATGGACACACACACTCACACACACACACACATGCTCAAGGTGAACGAGCGAGACTCTTTCACGCTTCATTAAAACAGTAATAACAGAGTCGACAGCACGCAGGAGATGCTTGATTGCTCTGAGGATGGCCCATAAAAAAGGCACACTGATGACCACACTAAAGTGCATATAGTAGACACACACACACACACACACACACACACATATGCACGTATATAGACTACATCAGCACTGGGATGATAAAGAATATGATTGACCATTTCGATTAATTGACCTATTCATGCGCCGCCCACACACACATCGATTTGCACTTTCAAGGTTGTCTTTACAGATCGCTGGCAAAAATCCCACTCATCTTAATGAATTTAGAGTGGAGTTTAGATTGCATATCACTGTTTTCCATGTTATGTTATGGACGTGTCACTGTAGCTAATTGAGAATGAGCTGGTAGGAAATGACAACAAATTTGCCATAATGCTAACGTTAGTTTGGTGAAAAACAACACTTGATCTGTGACATTGTGTGACCTGTCAGTGTCCTATCAACCTTCTACTCATGAAGAAAATAATTGTAATAATAATAATGATAATAATAATAATAACAACAACAACAACAACAATAATAATAATAATGATAACAATTATTATTATTATTATTATTATTATTATAAATTGGCAGGGGGGGAGCATGATGGACAACAGTGTGTGCAATCTTTTTAGCTGTAATCAGTCAGGAGCATTCCAGACTACATTTAGGCATGATGGCACAGTACATATAATTTTAGAACAAGAAAATAATTATCTCTTCTCTCAATCAAGGGTCAAGTAAGAGGACATCCAAACATGTCTTTGAGGGTGAATTCATAGATGGCAACTCATATGTTGATCATTGTACATTGTTCATTCACTGTAGAGCCAAATACATTGACAATGAACTCCAGGATGTAAGTGTTAGGCTGACTGTGGAAAACAAGGTGAAAGAAAATAAAGAGAAAACTGTAGTTTAGGTCAGTTCTTTGGTTTTATTTGTGTTACATCAAAGTAAGTATACAGGAATACCAGAGATAAAAATGCATAAAAGGACAAACACTAAGAAAGGTTAATAACTTGCTTGTTTTTTCGTTGCCTTCCACTAGAGGATAGACCGAGGGTGTCTATGTGTGGGAATTTTTGTGTATGTGTGTGTTTGTGTTCCAGTTGCACTGGCAAGGCATTCACCCAAGGAAGGGTAGGCCTGATACTGTTCTACATTGGTATACATCCTGCTGTTCTCCAGAGAGATTTTGGCAGTGGCAGAGGTTTTTTTCCTTTTCACCTATTCTTCAGCTCTTAGAACTGGAGCAACACACAGCGGTTTGTCCTACACGCCAAGTCCAGTGTTAAACATGTACAATTCCTTGCAGCCTCATCACATCTGGTTCATCACTGCCTTCTATTCACCTCCTGTTCCACCACAGCGACACAGACTAATCCAACGATCTGGTTGTACATTCTTAACAACAGTATGATGTGATTCACTGTGGAACTTAATCCTGCAATTCATCATTGATAATGTTTTATGCCCACTCATACAGTTGCTTGATGAAACTGACGAGTCTGTCTCGTAAGCCTGGGGGAGCTGCTTCACTTTCCAGTCAAAATCTGGTTCTGTGACTGTAGTGCCTCATGTAAATAACAGCTTTATAAAAAAAGAGAAGGGGAAGAGTATGTTGTCATTTATGGCCATCCTTTCCGCATGCACGACTGCTGGCACGTGACTGCGCTGATGGAAAGCCAGGAGCATCTTTTGTAAATGGTGGTATGAGAGAGGGAGAGGGAGAGAGAGAGAGAGAGAGAGAGAGAGAGAGAGAGAGAGAGAGAGAGAGAGAGAGTTAAAAATAAACTGCCTGCCAGAGGGCATGTGCTCTCTCTCTTGCCTGCAATATCAGAGGCATGACACTTTCTTTTTCTAGCTTTGCATGTTTATGGTTGCATATGATATACAATGGAACAGTTTGAATAATAACAAACAATGTATATAAAGCTAGAGATTTTTATTGGAGTTCAATGGTTTTGAAAAGTTTTGTTCTTTTGCTGGGGATTTTAAGGTTGTGATTCGGGATGTGAGGTTTTGGTTGACATTCTGAGGCTTTATCTGATTGTTTTGAAGCTATGAATGGAGGTATGAGGTTTTGATTGAAGTTATGGGGTTTTTACTGTGATTTTGAGATTATGTGGAGTTATGAGGTTTTGAATGGGGTCCTAAGATTCTGAATGGAGTTATGAGGTTTTGATTGGGGTTTTGAGTTTCTGACTGGGGTTTTGAGGCTCTGACTGGAGCTATAGGGTTTTCATTGGAATTGTGTGGTTTTGACTCGCGTTTTGAAATTTTGCTTGGATTTATGGTTTTTTGAGGCCCTGCAGTGGCACAGTAGGTAGCGCTATTGCCTCACACCTACAGGGTTGGAGGTTAGAATCCGGGTCCTGGCCTTGTCTGTATGGAGTTTGCATGTTCTCCTCAAGATGGTGTCTCTGGTTTCTCCCAAAGATATGCGTGTCAGGTGAATTGGGGTGTTTCTAAATTGATCTTTGGTGTGCGTGAATGGTGTGTGTGCCCTGCAGTGGGCTGGCGTCCCTCCTGTTGACCCCGGGATAGGGTCTGTGTACCTGTGAAAATGAGTGAGAATGAGTTATGGGCTTCTGACTCATCAAAACTGTAACCAAAACCTCAGAACCTCAAAACACTGTGACCCAGCATCACTAAGTAATGTTAATTGTACAGCTCGTTCTCTTGCGCTCTCTCTCCTACCCATCAGTATTCTTCTCTCCAGTATCGGTTAGTTGGGCATCTTCATACATGCATAGGTTCTTCACAGAAATCCTGCATATCTGACTGTTTGGAATATTTGGCTTTATAAGTACTGAAAATGCTTCTAAAGACTAGAAAAAAAAGATTTAAGCATAAAGGTTTTGCTTTTGATTTGGTGTTGGTCCCAAGGATGAAACGAATACATAACATCTTTCATGTACTTTTATCCATGCCCAAAGGAAAAGAATGTACCCATAACACCACAAATAACTGAAAAAAACAAACTCTGAAAGGGATTGTCAAAGACAAGCGACTCGAGCATCATCTGTATTGACATCCAAACAAAAGTGAGCGAGCCATGCTCTCCTTATGAGTAACCGAGGCAGCCTCAGATGTGTGGATGATGGTCTAATAAGCTGTCCTCGGGTTTTTCTGCTATGAACTTGTCCTGTGCAGCGAGGCTCTGGGCGAAACTGGGTCCGCGCTGTCAAATGCATTTGCTTGTCGGCGCCCGAAATGTCCTGAGTCATTTCAAAGTACTGAGTGTAATTAGAGGGGACTGTGAAAACAACGAGGACAACATGGAGGACTGTCACCATGGCAACTGCTCAAGAAAAAAAAAGTGCAGTTGCAACAGCTGTTGAGAAGCTGTGTGATTAAGCATGGGGTTTATTTGTGTTCTGTCCCCCGTCTCAGGGGGAGGATGTCATTAGGAGAGGTACTAGGAAAGAGTCAATCACAGAATGGGGGAATCATGGAAGTGAGACAGAAAGGAATGTGGTCAGTGAGCTGCTTGTATAGCCCACCTCAAATGCCTCGACCCCTGAAACTGACCTTCTTCTTGCATAATCTGACGGAATATTTAATCCATAGACTGTATAGCCAAAAGTATGCGGATTTCCCTCCTCATTATGTGGTTCAGACATTTCAGCCACACCTATCGCAAACAGTTGTTTGAAATCCAGCACATTGCTATGCAATCTCTCTAGGCAAACACTGGAAGTAGAATGGATAGTAGTGAAGAGCTCAGTGACTTTAAATGTGACGTAGGATGCCTCCTTTGCCACCTTTGTCAGTTTGTGAAATTTCTGCCTTACTAGATCTGCCCCAGTCAGCTGTGCCATTATTGTGAAATGGAAGCATCTAGGAACAGCAACAGCTCAGCCATAAAGTGGAAGACCATGCAAACTTACAGAACAGGGCCAAATGAGTGCTGAAGCCTGTAGTGCATAAAAATAACTCACCTTTTCTCTGAATCACTCACTGCAGAGTTCCAAACTGCCTCTGGATGCAACATCAGCACAAGAACTGTATCTTAGTGGATCCATGAAATGGATTTCCGTGGCTGAGCAGACAATCCTAAGATAGCGGAACACAATGCCAGCTGTCAGCTGGTGTGAAGTAAGGCTGGGGAAACATTGTTCTTAGGACTGATGAATCATGCCTTATTTAGCAGTCTGAAGTATAGGTTTGACGGATACCAGAAGAATGCTTCCTACTGGAAAGCATAGTGCTAAGGGAGAAGTTTGGTGGAGAAGGGATAATCAACTGGAGCTGTTTTTTTGGGGTTTAGGCTACTTTCAGACGATAGTATGTGTCTGACTAGTTTTAGACAATTGTATGTGTCTGACTAGTGTCAGCAGTTTGGGAGGGCCTTTTCCTGGTCTTGTTCTGTGTATGACTGCCCCCCTATGCACAAAGTGAGATCTATTAGGACATGGTTTGACAAGTTTGGTTTGGAGGAGCTCCAGTGGCCTGCACAGAGCCCTGACCTCCACCCAACTGAGCACTTCTGGGATGAATTAGAATTTTGATTGCGAGCCAGACCTTCCCAGCCAACATCAGTGCCTGACCTCACAATTGCTCTTTTGACTGAATGGGTACAAATTGCCACAGACAGTCCAAAGCCTTGTGGAATGTTTTTTTTTACAGAATAGTGGAAAACATTAGAGCCACAAAGAAGAATTGGGCACCTCCATATTAATGTCTTTGGTTCTGAAATGGGATGCCCAACAAGTCCATACAAGTGTTACAAACAGTTTTTCAGGTGTTTGCGATACAGTGCGTAAGAAACATGACTGCGTCTCTGAGCTGTTCTGGACACATCCTCAGCACCACCATCTTAGACAGACCAATTTAGCTGGTTGACTGCAGTGACTTAAATCCCATGAGATTTTCTCACACAAGAGAAGTGATGGTGCAGCATACTGATGTAAGAATAAACAAGATCTTGAACTTTTCACAGGCTAAAAGATACATTTTCACGTTGTGCTTTAGCTAACTAGCTAACACAAATGATAGTCAAAGACAGTCAGTATGCTGGCTATTTTACTAACTGGCTGAAGAATGTAATTAGCATTAAATAAAAGTAAACTATACTTATCTGCCATAACATTAAAACTACCTACTTAATACAGTGTAAGTCAGTCTTACTGCCAAAACAGCTCTGACCAGTAAAGGCATGGACTCCACAAGACCTGTGAAGCTGTACTGTGGTACTGGTTGCCAAGACATTAGCAGCAGATCCTTTAAGCCTTTAAGGAGGGACCTCTTTAAAACAATGCTGTGCCCTGAAGTGTTGTTCTTTAATTTCTGTCCTTCTGGAATTCCACAGTAATGTTCTAGCGTTTTGTTGTTAGCTGAACCAAAGTCTCTAAAGGTAACTATATACCAAATGCTGTGTTCTCAAACACACATGTTCTCTGTTCTCTGATCACATATTTGTGATCATACTCCCTAGGGACCACCCAAAGCTCATCACAATTTTGTGATTATGCTCCTGAAAGGGTTAAGTCTCTTAAGCTGTGAGGATGGTACTTCATGGATCAGACTAGTTTGTCCCACAGATGCAGATTGAGATCTTGGGGAGTTTGGGAGCAAACTCCACATCTTGTGTTCTTTGTCATGTTCCTCAAACAATTCCTTAACAATTTTTGCAGCGTGGCAGGGCGTATTACGCTGCTAAAGAGACCACTGCCATTAGGAAATATTGGTACCTTAAAGTTGTGTACCTGGTCTGCAATGATGACTCAAGGTTTCCCAGCAAAACATTTCCTAGAGCATCACGCTGCCTCCAATTGCTTGCCTTCTTGCCCTAGTACATACTGGTGCCATCCGTTCCAGCTGTCTACATTATGTGAAAGAAAACATGATTCATCTGACCAGGCCACCCTTTTCATTGCTGCGTGGTCCACTTCTGATCTTGCTTTCCCACTGTAGTCATTTTTGGCAGCTTGGGCCCTCTGACTTGTCTGCTGCACTGTGTTTGGACAAATTTCTATCATATCCAGTAGTCATTTTTGTGCTACAATTTGGGCTACAGTACCTCTTCTGTCAGATTAGCGCAGACTGTCTAGCTATCAGTCTGTCTAGTTTTCACTTGACTCTTCACTTGCTGCCTAATATGTCCAACCCCTTGAGAGGCGCCATTGTAAATCAGCGTTATTTATTTTATCAGGTTGTCAGATATTTATGAAATGCTATGTTATATTTGTTATTTAAAAATAGTTTTCACATTGTCATACATTAAATAGATTGTATTTGATTTTATAAGCTTTTATTTATAATTTCACTATTGCTGGTATTCTTATTTTGTGAATTAATAAATGAATGAATGTGTAGTTTAGATTTGTTATTATTATGCTAATTTTATAGGTTGTTAAAAATGATCTGATAGATGTATTAATTGTATAAATAGTAAAGAACTAGCTGAAAACTGGCAGGTCTTATCTTAATTAATGATCATTTCTGTCCAACCTTACATTTAGCCTATGCAGAAATTTTTGTCCATTGCAACAAAGCAAACTGACTTTACCTAGTTATATCCAATTTTGTAAATGTAAACTTGCATATCTCGAGAATTAAATTTTTTTACACACAGATCTTTTTGCTGTAGCTAGGTACAGCAGTGACTATTACATTTACCATCTTTATATGTAGCCATTACTGCATGCAGGTCATAATAGCGAACTGAGAAAGGGCTCCTGCATGCAGCCAACCGCTGGGGCTACCTGTGACATTAAAGGCTGCTAGTAAAAAGTGGAGCACACCATCCCTCTCCCTCCATCTCTTCAGGCACAAAGCCATCAGCGTGCCTCATCTTCCGCGGCCGCCAAGCCATCAAAGAGCCACATGTTTATTCAGGCCTTTCTGTTTAACTGTGGCAGCGTATAATGAGCCTTCCCCAAAACAAACTTCAGAGAGCGGCCCCGGGGCATGGCACAAAATGAACTCCCAATCCTTTTTTTTTCCTGTGGCTTTTTCATATGTACTGGATACACCGTTTGGTCAGAGACCGTCAGATGGACACGGGAGCAGGCCACCCCCGGGCCAGGCTCAGGGCCAGCCAGGCCGGCGTTTGATAAGGCCACATCAATCTGTGGTGTTAACGCATGACTCAGTTCCACGCGAGGACTCACAAGGCCAAATTCCGCCTTGCTTTGTCCCAATTAAAGGACCTCAGGCTGGCAGAGAGGTCCCGAGCTTTTCAAGACGTGCCCCATTTATTGGTGTGATTTTGAAACAGCGAAATATAGACGCTGGCCGCCTGCAGATTCGTGGGCTGAGTCATGGTCTGGGGTTGCAAAAGAGAGAGAGAGAGAGAGAGAGAAAGAGAGAGAAAGAGAGAGAGAGAAAGAGAGAGAGAGAAAGAGAGAGAGAGAGA
>JBBPCX010000135.1:24707785-24738678 GCA_037974365.1 Hydrocynus forskahlii | reverse complement strand
GAGAGAGAGAGAGAAAGAGAGAGAGAGAGAGAGAGAGAGAGAGAGAGAGAGAGACTCAAAGCAGACAAATATTGATGCCTAATTTACTGACACATGCTGGACAGAAAGATCACTCATAACATTTGAATTTTTCTATTCTATGATTAACTTTTTAACACTGTTTATGCAGCATAGTTTCTATATATGGGCAGTACAGACTGAGGAGTGGATGGCACAGTTTTGCACATTAATAAAGAAATTGTTTTTAAAAAGTGGGGGAATTCAAGTTTCTCTGAGATTCTGTCATGACTATGTGATGATGTTATGAGACAATATGTCGTTTCACCTCATGCAGCTTCTGTTTGCCTGAAGCAGTTGTCATTACTGTAATTCATGTGGCGAGTGGTGCATTATGAACATTTTTAAGCACATATGCTTGTGGAGGTGATGAACAACAGAACAGTACTAATGGTTGTACTGACAGTCCCCACAGCGGCACTCATTATTATGGTTCAACCAGTGAAGCGCAGCCTTGGCACACATATGTAGAATGCTATTCAGAGTGTTTCACCATGTGCTGCTCTCTGTAGGGTGTCAGCTATTCTGCAGGATGCCCACTGTCATTGTTACCAGCCTCATAAAATCAGTAGGGTGTCAGTAATATGGCAGTTAAGTGACAGCTCAGCTGATGTGCAATTTTTTCCTTTTGTTAATTTTTGTCCTTTTTAATTGCTTTTGTTTAATCTTTAGGAGTTCAGGCTCATGGTTATGTAGTTATGGTGACTTCATTTCAGATATATAATATACACAAGGTGCAGATGCTTTAGCAATACGAGAACTAACAATATGTGAACCATTTGTACAAATAAACAACACATTGTGGTTTGATGTGTGTAACCAGTACCAATGTTCTCCTTGAGAACGCCCAGGATCTACAGTTACCACCCAAAAACAGCTTCAGTTAATCAGTTGTTCATTACATTAAATCAGTTGCTACTGATGGCATTAACAGATCCATACGCTACCCGAAGATCACTGAGAAGTCATGAACCCTGCCTGTGTTCTTACAACTGCATCCTTCTTATCAAAATATAAATAACATTTATAAAGAACAAAAAGTCTTGTTAAAGTTAATTTGTACCTATTCTAATGTTGTATTGTGTTTTACAGGCATGTGTTCTATAAACACATCATTACTGCTGGGACAAAGCCTCATTTTGTCTGCAGATCTCTTGTGGACCTCTGGGTAAAATGTTTACTGATGTCTTTCCTAGAGTTTCCTACAAGTTTCTAAAACATTACGAGAAGGATAGAATACGATTCCTCCAAATTATATGTGCTCATTTGGTGTTTTGATGTATCTCCTACAGATGTTCAACTGTGTTGAGATCTGGTTGCTGTGAAGGGCATAGCATGATTTATATGATTTTCATGCTTATTAAACCATTCAGTGGCACCTCATGCTTTCAACCTGGAAAAGAAATGTTCCATCACAGGATAAAGGTGATTGGTCAGAATAAATTGTGTGATTTTCAATGACTTTCCTTCCTTTTAAGTGGACAAGTGGACCCAAATCATGCCAGCTAAACCACAAAATCAGTTGGTAATTTGTCTTTGTAACGAGGAGTTTATGCACTGCTTCCCTACAATAACATCCCTCTCTGTGTAGTTGTGAATGGACTGATCTTGCTGATCAGTCTGAGCATGTCCTGCTTTGATAGTCTCAGCAAATTGACAAACAGCTGCTCTTCTGTTTTCACATACATGTCACACTAATGTACAAGCATCAGTATTACTACATGTATGCTTTCCAACTCAATTTCCAACCCTGACTACTGGTGTCTTTCCCAGAGCTCTAAATGCAGATGTCACTGTTCCTACTAAGACACTAGCGCCCACGCCCCAGTGATGAACCCTCTTATAAAGTCACTTAGATCTTTTCCTCTTGATTTAGATCTAAAATCTGCTCAGCCTGCTCAGATGTTAACTGTGTAATTGTATCATGTAGTACCTGTCTGAAAGCATCTGTACTAGTTATATTACAGTGGGACATATTTGGCAGCAAGTAAACAGCTATTTGACACCAAGAAAACAGCTAGTTCTTGAATCTGATGTGCTCAAAAAAGGACAAATAGGCAACCTGGTGACCTGATTAAGAGATGGCACCAGGATGCACTGGCACCAGCATGGCTTTGTGATGCTCTGGAAAACCTCGGGTCCTGGCCTCCTTCAGCCGGATAATGTGCCCTGCCGCGCTGCAAAAAATTGTTCAGGAATTGGAGTGAGGAACAGGACAAAGAACTCAAGATGTTCACTTGGCTTCCAAATCCCCCAGATCAGATCAAGCATCTGCAAGATGTGCTGGACAAACTAGTCCAATCCATGGAGGCCCGACTTCGCAAATTACAGGACAGCCTTTTCCTCTTTGCTGTATAGTGCTTTAAAATAGTTCTGAGCTCTAAGCATACCAGGAAATGTTTGGGTTTACTGAGCAGAAAGCGCAAAAAAAAGGAGATGGAAGAAAATATATATTTGGTAGTGGTGTTGACTGCATCACTGAGTATAGGTTCTATGTTTTTCTGGTCCCTGTCATACATTATTAATAGAGAGAGGGAAGTTAGAAAGCCAGCTGCACAGTGTGTTTACACGAAGAGGGGCTAATAAAAGCTTAGAGGCATGGCCACGGTCTTCTCTTACGAATGGGCTGGCATGGGTACATTATAAAAAATGGAAAAGGGCAGAGGTTGATTTTAAAGGTTTGTAAGATTTGGACTGATGAGCATATGCCCAGACAGACCCCATGGGGACTAGAGCTTCAGCACTTTTGCTCTCCGACTGTATAAGTGCCCTTTTGGTCTTTGTGAATAATAATTGCTTTATATGCATTCTGATCCATTTTGTTGAGGTACAATTAACTGAGCTTTACCACAGGAACTGTCGGCTCAACTTCATTGCTTATGCTTTTTCTCTTTGAGCCCCTGCACCCAAACCTCTGTACATGGATCTGTACATATGTTAATGCCTGACTCCAGCAGTGGATCTCTAGAAGATTTTAACTGAAAATGGCATATTTATACAGCACCAAGGGTTGAGGGATGTACTGTTGTCTTTTCATATTTCACATCTATTATATTACAAATTCATGAACTATGAATACACTCATCTGGACACTGAACACATTTCAAAAAGCAGCAAAATATCAGCCAGCTTGTAGCCTATAGGTCATCTGATCTGATCCAGTGGGTTTGGCAAATTACATCTTTGTACAACTTGGTAGATTCTGATGCTCCAGTTTTATCTCTGAATCACATTCCCAAGTTTGTCTGCTGTAATGAGGCAAAAGTAGGCTGTATAACTTGTCAAACCAAAACATTTTTGCAGGCTGCCCAAAGCTAGTCAGCAGTTGCAATTTGCAATTCAACTCATTAATTACACTCATTAAATAAACTGCACAGACTTTTTTCTTATTTTTCCTTTTTTTTTTACCCTAGAACAATAGTGTTCCGTTGTTTCGGTGAGGGCTCCAGTGCGATCATATTCCTTTCAGAAGCTTTGTAAAGCCAGCCTTGAACTATTTGCAGACTTTGTAAAAGTCTTTAATTATTTATCAGTTGTCTCTGCGTTGTAAAAAGTTATTATTTTTGTTAGCCTGATAGCTATTAAAATGCAGATCTTTAACTATCTAACATCATTGGTTAATCGATGTGCCCTTAATGTATTTCAAGGCATATCATAATTACAATATATAGCAATATAATTTCGAGACTAACATCATGCAGCCCTACTGAATAAGTCAAGTCATGTCAAGTTGGTTTTTATTGTCATCCATCCACATACACAGTATCTGACTAAACAAAATTGCATTTCTTATAGCCCCAGGTGCACAAATAGCACAAAAAACAAATATGCAATACATGACATGAAGACAAAAAGTAAAACAAGACAGTGTAACAAGTATCAGTGCAACAAATATTTAGGAGGACAAGCAGGAGCTATATTTTGAGGTAGAAAGAAAAAGCAGATGTAGTATAGCGCAGTGCAAAGATGTCAAGGATGTGCAAGAAGTATGCTGTATGTATGTTCAGTGTATATGTGCAAAAAGGTTCTGTGCAAACAATACTAATGTCCATAGCAAAGTACAATGTGGCAGTGAGTAATTATCTACAATGTCTGTAGGGAGGGGGCTGAGGGCCCTGCATGGGGTTTAAGAGGATCTGGAGTTGGGTGGCGACAGGCACTTCAGGAGTCTGACAGCTTGGGGGAAGAAGTTGTTGCAGAACCTGTCTGGGTTTGCCCTGATGCTGTGGAACCTTCTACCTGATGGCAGGGGGTCAACAAACATATGTGATGGGTGGGAAGGGTCTTTTACAATAGCAGAGGCAAGACAGCATGTCTTGAAGATATCTTGGATTGAGGGGAGGGAGGACTTCTATTCTTGTGCTTTGGAGCTCCCAAACTACACAGTGATGCAGCTGGTCAACATCCTGTCATCAGTTCCTTTCTAGAAGGACCGGTGGTGGCAGACTGGCATGTTTTATTCTCCTCAGGAATAACAAAGCTTAAGGTTAATAACTATAATAATTTACCACCCGAGGGGTTAAAATGCTTGTTACAACTGTGGAAGGGAGAGCCTACAGTTTTTGCAGCCTGTTTGTGTTCATGGTTCCAGCCACTGTATCAAAATGGGAGCTCGTCACATCCTTTCAAACAGCACCCTTGAATCCTGGTGTGGTGTGTGTGTGTGTGTGTGTGTGTGTGTGTGTGTGTGTGTGTGTTTAGGAAATGAAAAACTTTGCATTCAGTCCGCCCAGTTACAAAGAAAAATTAGAACTGGAGCGTCTCCACAAGTCATCCTTGTCATTATTAATGTTCTGATGCCTGCACCTCCCTGTCTGGGCCTTTCCACTTGTTTGATTACAAATCAGGTTGGAGGTGAGATTTTTTAGGGCAGTGAGTCCTCAAGGAGCCTTCAGTCGAACAGATTGCGGTGCACTGATGAGTTTTCTGACACGTCCCATGGAACCCACGGCAGTGGGAGTGGCTCTTTGGCTGCTGGCGCTTTTTCATTAAAGAGAACTCATCAGATCAGGGCGATAAAAGGCAGTGTTGTGCAACACTGCATGCAAATGGTGACTGGCTTGCAATGGAAGTACCGCAGCCTCCCAAAATGCTGCTGTTGTTCCGTTCTGTCTGTTCACATTAACCTCTCACTGGTTTGGGGGATGAGGAGGGGTTGCACAGCAGAAGCAAAAAGATGTATGTTTGAAGAGTGAAGAAACAATGACCCATATTTTTCAAATGTCACAGAAAGATCAGAGCTCCTCAGTCCAGTGGTATTATACAGAGCATAGCAAAATGTATAATCTGAGCCCAAATCAGAACTTTATCACATGGGCACATACATATAGTCTTTTTAGTATCAGATGTTTGAATGCAGAGCTTATTTCTCCTATTACACCTATTAAAGAATACTGGCTTGAATGTTTAGTTTTAGGATTTGAATTGGTATTGACTCTCCACAGTTGTTTTTTTTATTTCTCTCCAGATTTAGATTTTAGCCATATATCTTGTGCCTTTCAGTAAGTTTTTCAAAATGTTCCAAAATATTTCATTATAAGAAGTTTTTCCGATTTTTCCGTTTTCCATCTGTTTCTATTTTGGTTTGAGTGTGTGTGTTTGTGAATGTGTGTGTGTGTGTGTGTGTGAGTGTGTGTGTGCGTGTGTACCCTGAAAAGATTGCATATTCATCACTGTCTTTTGATTGACAGCCCTTCCATCAAACCTAACAGTCTTATTTAGTTTCAGATACGGTGCAGAATCACAAAGAACACCAGTATAGAACACAAACTAGGACTGATAACTAGGGAGAGATGTCCTAACCAATCCCAGATGAATCTTTACAGGCCTTACATAAGAGCCTAAATTTGTTTGACCAAGCTCAGGTGACTGTCAGTTAGCAAACAGACAACTTCTACGGTATTTAGACTTGGCCTTAAAGATGACACAAAGGATTTACTGACATAAGAACAAATTAGGATGAGCTTACAAGTAGTACAAGCTTCAAGGTCTACAGGTGCCGTAAGAAGCATTAAATGACTCACACTGTTAGCTTGATGCTAACAAACACTGGGAAATCCACACAGTAATGAAATTATGATATAAGTGTCAAAATGCATGTTTTAATAATGGCACTATGAAAAAATGGCTTTATTCTTTCTTGGTACAGGTTTTGGAAACATTAAGGCAAAAAGCTTCAAGAAAGAGTAGAACATTTTTACTGCAGACCCATAAAGAATTCCTTGTCATTTAAGTTATATCTTGTTTTTCTGAACTGAACAGAGAGAGAGAGTGGTCATACTCCCTCTTGCAGCATCAAACAGCATTTTAAACTCTCCCAGACACTGTTGATGTGGGTACGCACACTGCGTGATGTGGGAGGGCGAGTTGATGTCACAGCTTATGGATATGCAAAACAAGGTAGACTCTGATTTGCTGTAGATGACACCAAGGTCAATGTAGTATCTAAAAGCTGGCTGTGTGGCACTGTAACTATATATCAAAACTTCAGAGGTTATTTTATGCATCTCTCCATGCACAACATAAACAGTATTTCAAAATATTTTGATAATCATAAATTTGCTATTTGTTTTAACTCATGATTCTCCTAAACAAATGAAAAGAAAGAGCATATTGTGTAGTGCCAGATTGTTCCAACACACGAATGAAATGAACTAAATGTAACATTTCATCAGTCAACTAAGGAAAGATAAACTCAAAAACCATAAAATAACTATTTATAACAGCAAGCACATCTGCCACAATCAGCCTTCAGACTGTAACCTACTGCAACACCACCTTATCAATACTCTCATGTAAGCAAAACTGTACCAACCCTATACAAAAACAAAAAACAAGTGGAATCTTGAGTTTTAGTGTAGTCTCATTAATAGCTGCAGTCACTGTATTGTACAAAGGTAAACCCTACTAAAACCTGGCAGGCTCTTAGAAGGACTGAGCTAAAATGATACAAGCAGTAAGTACAACGTGTAAAGGAAAAGGCAAAACAACTGGTTGGTTAGTCTGTATTTTATATAGCAACAATGTTAGTTGGCTATCACAATAGCTAATCCATCAGAAATTGAAACTTACTACAACTTCACTAAGTTTACCTCAATCTAACTTGGCTATTATTCTGCCTAGTATAATAATGGCATGTTGGCCAACTGTTTGATGTTGTTTTGCCTCTTTGTGCACCTCTTTGTGCTACATGTTGTACATCAGGCTGAAGGATTCCAGTAATAAAAACTCATTATTTTAAGGTGTGTCAGATGTGCTTCTATGAGCTAGAGGAGAAATGCATTGTAGTAATGATATGCATTTCAGCAAAACTGACCAGTAAAGTCACTCTTTCACATAGTTGGAAAAGGTTTTATTTAGTTGCTGCTTTATGGTAAGTAAGTAGAATATCTTGAAATGAGTTAGAGCTACAGTCAACATGTGATTTGATAGCTGACTGAAAAAACTGAAACTGACTGAAAATATCGCATAAATTGTTTAGCTACTAAGACAACTGACGTTGTGATTGGTATTCTCAACGAAACTAGCTGTTTCTGCACCTTAGCAACTGGTATTCTAGGACGTGCTATAAAAGGCTTTATCTAAAACTGTTTTGAATCCCAACCCAATTATAAACTTAAATCACTTCATAAAACCTGCCATCTATTTGAGGTAGTGTTGCCAAGGTAATAAGTCAGAGTAAGACTTGTGGGCTCAATAATATCTTAATATGCATCAGAGCAACCCTCTGCTGACAAGTATGTCACTTTAGATAATAAAACCTCAGTTTGATTCCTTTCTTTTTAGCTTTGGGTGAGCCTTTTTTTTGATAAAGCCAGCCCTTTGATGTTTTTTTGGAAATGTTTTTTTATTCTTTTCTGGCAGTGTCACATTGGATCTCCTCCTGAGCTGGGCATTGTGGAGGAGGGAGGGTAGGGGATGGGAGTTGCCTGAAATTGGTGCACTGTGGTGTTGGGCTTGTTTATGCTGAGAGAGAAGCGGAGAGAGAGAGAAAGATAGGAAGAGAGAAAGAGGGGGGAGAGAGAAAGAGAGAGACAGGAAGAGAGATAGAGATAGAATGAGAGAGAGAGAGAGAGAGAGAAAGAGAGAGAGACAGAAAGAGACAGAGCACTATGTAGCTATCTGGCAGGCTTCCAAGGGCACTGTTACTTCCAGCGAACAAACAAAATACTGGTCAGCTAAATATAACATTTCCCTTCTTGAGCAGGCCTCGGGTAAGAGGGGGGGGGAGAGAGAGAGAGAGGGAAAGGGAAAGGGAAAGGGAGAGCAAGGGGAAAAGATGAAGAGCGATGTAGCCTCACTGCAGCACCAACATGCCAACATGAGGTGTGCATGTGTGTGTTGCAGTGTTACCTGAGGTGAATGGAGTTCTGATAGCTGACTGATATGGACTGGCCTCTTCTCTCCTCTGGAGCTTCGTCTGGTCCTCTTTTGTTCCATTTCCTCCATGCATGAAAGCTGTATGCTGTAACCTTACCCTTCCTTCTGTCGATTCACTCATGTCTTACTCATCGGCTGGGTTTTATTGCCATTTTCCATTCAGTGCTACAGTCTGGAAAAAAGCCTTTGCCACAGGAAGGACCTAATAATAATAATGCACCCTGAAATCAAGGCTTTGTAAAAGTAAACACTGGTTAAACAGTTTTTTGAAGCCAGAGGCGGACAATCATGTGGTACAAGAAATGAACTTGCGCAGGCTCTAAAATTTGATCACAGGACAGGCTGCCCGGTTCCAAAGCACTACGGTGATTCTCTGAGAATTAAGCAGAGCAAATCAAGTTGAGGAATTAGAATAAGCACTCTCGAAGGAGAGCAAGAAATGCTGTAAAACACACAAAAGCTTATCATTATTATTCGGGGAGAGCCTGGAACCTGCCTAAAGTGAATTTCCAGCCAACTTTATTTAATCTCCCTTTGTCTCTGTGGAAAATTTAAAGCATAGCGAAGCTTTTACTGAGTGAAAAACATCTCTGGCCGATGGCTATGTTCCTCTGCCAAGAAAGGAATATGGCTGTGGGAGAAGGTCGTGGACAGACGAGGCCCTCTGCTTGCTGCAGGCAGAGGCAGACAGTGTGGTTCTGAAGGGAGTCTACAAGGGGGGAAAATGCTGTTCAGTATACAGTACAAATTCACTGTGACGCCTGTGGGGGTTTGGATATGGGGCTAATGACACTTTAGTGCTGTCTCAAAAATGCCTGGTGTGAGTTCAGTCTCCTAGAGAAGCTCTGTCTCAGTTTGACAGTGTCAGTCTGCCTTTGAAACGTGCTGTCTGTTACTGTCCAAATCAAGGCCTTCACACACAAAATGTATTTTAGTACAGTCTTGTTACTCTTGGTGTCATGTTTGCCCAACAATATCTCCTTTCTTCCATGGCCTAGTTCAGAGTCAGCTCCATTCCGGCCCAGTTTCTCCACCCTGGCCCAGCTCAGCCTCAGATGCACCACCCATGTGTAACTGGAGAATCTGATCTCTATAGCTAGTCTGACTCATCATCAGCTGCCTCTAAGTTAATCACATGGAGTGTGTTCACCTGTGTGGGTTCAGTGTGTTATAACTATAAATATTCCTTGTTCTGTTCTGTTGTTGGTTGTGGTGGTGCTGGGAGATACTGATTAAATTCGGTATCATAGCTTTTTCAAATCAGATCTAGGCATCATGGCATTAGAGTTTGTGCTTTGACTTTTATTTTCTTTCAGTGGAAAATCTCCCATCAAAATTTTATGTTGCCCAGGACTAGGCTTAATCCCTGTCAGGTAAAACCGACCTAAAACAGTGGCTCTCAGTCCAGATTCTGGAGTACATTTTACAGTTTCTCCCCCAACAACACACCCAATGTAGCCTATGAACTAATTAAGCAGCCCTTTCTGAGGGGAGCTGGATATGTAGAGGACATTACAACATGCAGCGCTATGGTACCTCAGGACCAGGATTGAGAACCCTGTTTTACAAACAGCTTGTTCAACTGGACTGGATTGTTCTGTTCTGATTCTCTTAAAATGACATAAAAGAGATTCATACCCAGTATTATAAAGCAATGCTATCTATTTATCTCTCGCTTATCCATGAAACATCTCATCCATGGCAATCATTTTCAGAAAGATGCACAACAAAATCTTACATTTACAGCATTTGGCAGACGCTCTTATCCAAAGTGAAAAACATGGGTGCTCTGGAGTAAACAAGAAAACACGTCCCCCAATCTGCTCAATCTAGACTCAAAATTAAGAGCTGATGGTAGACTACCAGAGGTGGAGTTACACTAAATGGATACAAGTTTTTCCGGGTTTGAAGTAAGCCCTATATTTCCAGTGAAAGGCAATCTTAATGCTTCAGTATACCAACCATTTTGGACATCGTCATGCTTCAAATTCTATTCCAGCGTGACTGTGTCCCAGTGCACAAAGCAAGCTCCATAAAGACATGGCTGGATGAGTGCAGTGTGGAAGAACTTGACTGGCCCACACAGAGCCCTGACCTCAACTTCATCCAACATCTTTGGGATGAACTGTGATGGAGATTGCGAGCCAGGCCTTCTCATCCAGAATCACTGCCTGATAATTGCTCTAGAGAATGAATGGGCACAAATTCCCACAGAAACTCCAAAATCTTGAGGAAAGAAGAATGGAAGCTGTTACAACTGCAAAGTGGCACCAGCTCCATATTAAAGTCTATGTATTTGAAAGCAATGTCCCTGTCATTAAAGTATAATGGCCAATATGTCCCAATACTTTTGTTCATATAGTGTATATCACCCAGTACTAGGTCACAGGATTGTTTTCTGCCTTGGTAGCAATTGGTACTCCTTTTACTTGGCATTAGTTGTGTAGTAGCATAGGAAGTCATCTATTCCAGCATTCTAGCTTGTATATCTACTCTCAGCATTTTGAGTCTTCTTGTATATATTCAACTTGATCTCACAACTTTTCATGCAGCCGTCACAATATACAGTGTAATCAAAATACGTGCTGCGATCACGCTTTAGGGCTTTTTTTCATGCTAGGACAACGCTTCACTTTTTCGTGTTAGGACAACGCTTCACTACCCTATGTATTTTAATGCACAGTGCGTAACACCGCCAGTATCTGCGCTAACTAATTGCTTTAGGTAAACAAGACTGACTTGTGGAAGGATGCAATATAAGATGACTTTGCATTTGCATCCTGTCTCCTCACCCCCAATGTTACACTTTCCCATAATGGTTTATTTACCTTGTTTATTGACTTTAGACTCTTTGCAGGCACAAGGCATGGGGGGTAATAAATGTATGCTATTCTTTTCCATTAAAATTAAAATGCTGATGTGGAAGTATTTTTTTTGAAACAGAATGTAACTTACCCTAACAAACATGACAACTTTAGCAACATGTTTTCAGCATGTCATTTTTGTAAATAATTTGCAAATATTTATTTCATTCTCAGCTGAGCCATCACCATCACAGTTGCTGAGGTGGGCACTTTCAGCACTTTGGAATTTATCTGCCATGCACACATTATCTCTGGAATGAGTATAATACATAGCTTTACTGTTGTCTATCTGGCAAATTGCAGGAGGCAGAACAGAGGTCAGTGGAGAAATAGGCGGACGCAGTTGTTTTGTTAGTGCACATGAGTTTATGGCAGACAGTTGTTACCCATAGGCTTTTTGCTGAGACAGCTCAGACAGAAAAAAAACATGAGAAAACAAACACCAGTCCTTTTCATACCATAACTGCACAATGCAACAACGTTTTTGATGAAAGCTTACACGCATCCAAATGCGGAATATTACTCTGCGTCAGGCCTCGGTTTTTCAAGGCCACCAACAAGACACTTCATGCATCCAGCCAGCATCCCTTTCTGCTGTCTAACCACACTAAGACAAATCACTAATAAAACACAGATAACTCATACAGGAACAGAGAGACAAATATTACTGTCAGTGAATGGCCACACATAAGTATAGTTTGCCAGAAGCAGGCAGCATCTCCATGGACGGTATTTGGACTGTGTGGGACCTAATTAAAAAAATATTGGAAATATTAATAGAAATTCTTGCCATGGACGAATATTAATTATGACAGAGGATTCACACCTCCGCTTTTGTCGGCCTTCTCCCGCCGTGGCAAACAGACACACATGCAGACAAATAGACGCTTGCTGGCCTGAAGCTGTGTAAGCTGTTATATACTAATTGACATTTGTACATAAATATTACCACTCATCATAATATGTCTGCATTATTTTTGGTGGTAAGTCCAAGATGGTTTGTCATGCCCTCTGACTTAAGAGAGAGGGACAAATATTTAGAACTGCATTTGGCCTGAGTGCCCATACCTCTCATAATTGCTGTGTTGGCCTTTCTGTTCTTTCATAAATGTTCTAATTCATTAATACGCCTGGCTCAGACCTGTCATGTGATGAAGGATAGAATACATGCTGGCAGATAATATCTGAATATGAAGTGCTAAAGAACAGGGGTTTCTAAGGGGCATAATGATACATCCATCTCAATCAACTCCCAACACTGGGTTCACAATTCCATTTTTGATTAAGAAAATTACTGAAGAAAATGCATCCATGCTATTACACAAGCTACTAAAAGGCTAGGTGAGGAGAGCCCTAGAAGCCTGATGTCTGACTGCAGTCTTCGGTGATGTATCCAGACCCTGCTCACAAATCTGTTGTTTTATAACAACTTTTGCTAGAGTGGAAATGCTTAACTGAAGGCTGGCAAAATATCTAAAACATCTACATTATGAGTGTGGGACTAATTAAAGATGAAATTTATTTTGTATATTTGTGATAGCATGGAGCCAAATTTTCTGCTGTCAATCCATGTGATATATATATATTTTTTTCAATATTATTTCATTGTTTTTATTATTTTCTACATTGTAGATTAATCTAAAAAAACTAAATGATGAAGGAACACATTGAATTATGCACTAAACAAAAAAATAGTTTAACAAACAAGAATATGTTATGTAATAAGGTACTGATACTGTTATTTCTTTTTACTTAATTAAGTGGTTCTTGCCATAATGTGGAGTAGAACCGTAGTGGAACAGGATCACTAACTGTGGACCAACCCGACCATCACAACTGATGATCCCAAACACATTAAGAGGGCAAGAAATTCCACTAATTCCAAAGCTATCATCAGAGCAATAGGTGATGTTTTCAATATTAATCTACAATGTAGCCAATAATTTTTTCCTAGATATTATACTGTATTCCTAGATATTATACTGTACATCTGTACATCAGAATTTTTTATTTTAATTTAGTAGTATTTTGTGACATAGTACTTTGGTCTATTTTTATTTTATTCTATTCTATTGTTTTCCCAATTTTGCTGCTCTTAACTTTGTACTGTCCACTTTCTGCCATTACTAAGCAAATTTCCCAATTGTGGGACTAATAAAGGTATATCTTATCTTATTTTAATAAAAACAAAGGAAATCCTATAACATACAATACCAGTCAAAAGTTTTAGAACACCCCAATGTTTTTTGTACTGAAATTCGAGCGGTTCAATGTCTCATTGTTCATTATGCAGAAATTCTTCCCAACTATGTTGCAGAAGTTCCCATAAGTGTGCGGCTTATAGGTTGCTTTGCTCTCACTCTTCTGTCTCCAGTTCATCCTAAAGCAGCTCGGTGGGGTTTAAGTCTGGAGACTTCTGGCCACTCCATGTTTTCCAGCTCACCATCTTATTCTTTTTTCTGAGGTAGTTCTGGCAGAGCTTGGACTTATGTTTTGGGTCACTATTTTACTGTAGGACGAACCCGACCAACTAGGCACATACCAGAGGGTACTGCATGGAGCTACAGAATTATTTCCCTTTTCTGGGTAACCTTACCATTTTTAAACCTCTCGCAGTTCAGCACTACCCTTTGTACCATTTCATGCTATTCATTGGACCTGAACTGTTTGAATTTCAATAATAAAAATCTTGAAACATTGGGGTGTTCTAAAACTTTTGACTGGAAGCGTATATGTGTACGATAATCACGGGGGTTACGGTCCAAGAGCAAATTTGTGATATGGTAAAACAGTACATAAAAATGCCTATTTTTATAGTGTAAACTCTAAATATGCCCCTAAATATGCTCCCCAAACACTTTAATTTCATTTTAAACTCAGCTTAATACATTACCCTTAAAGAAAATGTAAAGATAAACGTGTTTACATATTGTACAGGGTACACTGAAGTACTGTCTCCCACAATGCTAGAATGTAAATACTGATGTTACCCCAACATATATGGTACTGTAATTAATAACCCTATAAGCAGGGTAAATACAGTAATAATTAAATTTAATTTACAGTAATAAAAATACAGGGTTTTAAGCAGAACAAAAACGAAAAACCAAGAACACTCGAGAAGATGCTCCATGGGGGAAATTCTGGACTGCAGCTGCCACCGATGCGTCACAGGGTAGCAGCCAATCAGCAGCAAGGAGAAATAAATAACGTCGTTGGATTGGCTAATTTCAAACCTCCTCTGAGACGCGCTTTCTTTGTGTTCTCTAGACAGTACAAAAACATGTATAGTTGTATTTTATATGGAAATGTAGCTGAATTTCTGTTAATATTTATGCTTATGTTTTTCTTAATAATTTAACTCTAAAATGCATGAAAAATATATATTGCCACAAAAAAGCTTTGACGTCTGGGCCTTGTTCTCCATGCCCCTTCGTCCTCGTGCTGGGTTGTTTGGTTGTGGACGCAGCGCTTAGCAAGGCAATCAAAGTATATATATGTTATGGATCCCAAGTGGTGGAACCACAGCAACAAAAGATGAGATCCAGCCTGTAAAATACAATTATAGATGAGAAGCAGTGATGAGACGTGGCCTCCATTCGCACTTCCAGGCTGAATCTCCCAGGTGAGCAGAGGAACGTCACCGGAACAGCCTGAACGCCACCGTCCCCCACCTCGCCGTAGATACTGCTTACCTGTCAATCTTTCATTATTTGTATTATGACTTGCAAGGTTATTATTTTTTTCCCCTTTAGTCCAACATTTCCCCTCTGTGTGTCCGGGAATGAAATCTAAGCACCTATCTTCACTTTTTTATTTATTTTTTTTGTTTGTTTGTTTGTTTCGTGTGCACTACTTATATATATATATATATATACACACACACACACACACACACTAAAGCTATATATATATATAAATATATACTAAAGCCTATTAGCTTGACTTGCTTCTTCTACATTTGTGGGTTGAGCAAAATTTAGAAGCTATACTTACTACAGTTGCAAGGAAGCGCTTGACATCACATTGAGATTTTTTAGTGCAACAGTAGCTACAAAAAATGTCTTTGGGATGGAGCACAGATAGGTCTATTGCAGGGGTGCTCAAATGTTTTGTTTTGGGGTCCAAAGTGCAATGTTTGTGTGTCAGAAAGGGCCAAAAAGATTAAAAAGGGGTAAAAATGATCAAATGTGTCAACTGTCTGAACACAGAAAAAATATGTCACACCTACACATTTGCTATCTTGTCCTCCTATCTTTTTTTGTATTACATTAGCTAATTATAAGTAGAATGCGGTTGATATTAATGTGTTCATAATGTGCCTTTTTATTTCACGCTATATTAAGCAACAATGTATCATTATTGTTTCACTCCTAGTTATTCCCCTCCTCCTAAAACATGCAGGATGTGCTAATGATGTTGTATGCTTTGTGTTTTCCTCACATGCAGCGCTTGTCTGTTGTCTCAGCATGATGGCATTACTGAAGGGGGATTTACCCCTTTGGCTGCCACTTGTATGACCGGCAGGGGGGTGAACATCTCCAAGGGCAATGGTGATCATTTAGTGTGAGATTATCATGGGGCTGTGATCCAAAAGCTCTGCAGCTGGGGAGTGAGTGCACATGTGTGTGTGTTAGGAAAGGAGTGTGTACGTGGGTCTGAGTGTACTTGAAGTCAAAGGCACATAATCCCCTGTGGTGACACGATGGGTGAGACGACATGAGATATGAAGTGTGAATGTGTGTGTGTTTGTGTGTATGAGTATGCGTGTGTGACTATGATGCAGTGGAGAACATGCCTGTGCATGGAAATAGCATACTGGTAAGATTTCAGCACTTCATACAACATTCCTCACTTTAACCACTGGCAGTGTTTTTCAGTGTTGGTTGGTCGAATGGATGAATGAATGGATGGATGGATAGTCACCCCCGAAATTACAGCCACTTAATACAATACAAACACAATGAGGTGGGTAAAAGAAGCATGTTGACATTTGTGGTTATAATAGATACATTATACATACACTAATAAAATAAATAATAAAAGCACAGTCATTGTAAGGTGGACAATGCTGCAAGTGTGAGACATGGATAATTATACCATGTATGATACGGTATACACAGACAGTCCTTGGTGACAATGACAGGTTTGGTGGGTCATGTTCTGAAATAAGGAGGAAGCTGAGGTTTTACTGTCAGAGGAGTCCTCTCATCCAATACAGAAGGGAGTCACTGTACAGAGTGATGGCAGCTGACAGGAATAGCTTCCCGTAGCATTCTCTGTCATAGCAGAGCTGAAGAAGTTTCTTGCTGAAACTGCTCTGCTGTCGGAGCAGCAGCTTGTGAAGAGGATGCAAGGTGTTTTCCGTGATGTTCAAAAGTTTGTGCCGCATCCTCCTCTCCAGAACCTGCTTCAGTGTGTCTCCAGAGGAGTCCTCTACACATAACAACAGACTGGTAGATGTGCAGCATCTTGCAGAAATCATTAAAGCACCTGAGCCTCCTCAAGAAGTAGAATCAGCTTTGTTCTTTCCTGTACGCAGTCTCTGTGTTTCAGACCAGTCTGTTGGCAAGATGGACTCCCAGGCATCTGTATTCCTCTACCACCATCTCCTCCCTCAAGATGGAGACTGTGTTGACCTGAGTCCCAGACCTCCTGAAATCCACAACCACCTCTGTGGTCTTGGATATGTTCAAAAGCAGGTTGGTTCCACACCATGCCACAGAGTGATCCACTAAGCCTCTGTGCTCTGCATCCTGTCACCACTGACATTCCACAACTGCACTGCAGACTCATCTGAAAATGTCTGTAGATGATAGGACTCAGAGTTGTACTGAAAGACACAGAGTCAAAAAGAAACTGAGGTCTGAGGTAGGCCATAATCAGCCTTCCCAGGACTTTCATGATGTGGGTGTCCAGGTGACTGGTCTGTAGTCACTGATAGCAGATGGAGATTACTTTTTATGCACTGGAACAAGGCAGGATGTTTTCTATGCACTGGATCTTCTCCTGACTCAGGTCTCAGGTCAAAGAGGTGCTGCAGAATCAGCACAGGCCTTCTGGACTCTAGGACTTATGCTGTCAGGGCCTGCATCCTTGTTCTGGTGTACTTTCCCCAGCTGCCTCCTCAATTGACTGCTGGAAACAGATAGACAGGGGATAGAGGGAGTTGCATTATTGCTTTTTGTGTTGGAGAATGGGAGGGGCGTGTCGGTGTGTAGATGTCCATGATGGGGCTTGGAGGGGGGCAGTGTGTTGATCACTGAAAGGCAAGGGAGGTAAGCTGCTGTGGGGGTGAAGCCGCTGGAGTGTGAAGTCTGTGTGGCTAGAAGAGGAGGTCTGAGTAGCTGGATGAGAATAAAATGTTGAACATATTGATCTCATTGGCTCTGTCCAGATTTCCCTCATCTGAATTCCCTCTTACTTTAAGTCATGTAATCTGCTTCAGACCACACTTGCCTCATGCTGTTTTACTAGAGCCAGTTCTCAGGCTTGTTTTCAAGCATCGTTGCATTCTTCAGCCTCACTTTCAGCTCCCTCGGCGCACACTTCAGCGGGCAGCTGTCCCCATCCCTAAAGGCTCTCTTCTTCTTGTTAAGAAAGTCCTTCAGGTCACTGCAGCTTATTATTGGATAAGCATTGCATGTCCTGGTGGGGATGGTGTTCTCAACACAGAAATTAAATTAATGTACTCTGTTATTTAATGTACTGTAGCATGCAGCCGCACACCCTCGGAGGCAACCACTTATGATGCAGTTACAACAATATTTCACACTTTGACAACAGATTTTTTTTTTACATATTGGAAACCAATTACTAAAATGACTGTGATTTCCAACCCTAATGATGTCCAGTCAAAAACAACTAATTTGACATTTTAAACACTGGGTTTCTTGTTCTGTTATCTATCTGACATCATGATATATAAAGTAATTGTTATTGAGTAACTACTATGAATTACTCATTATTTGACCAATCCATCCTCCACCCATAAGTATTTCTTTCGATTAATGACTTGATAGATTATATATGCATACATATATCGGTCAAGTCATTAATCGAAAACACCGTACTTTTCTAGATGCATCTCTACAAATAAAAAATAATGAAGGTGGTGCCTGTACTACTAAAATAATTGTGCATATTTCAACGTAGAAGCAGATGCTTTGAAAGAAATACTTATGGGTGGAGGATGGATTGCTCTAAATAATGAGTAATTCATAATAGTTACTCAATAACAATTACTCCTCTTCTAGCCACACAGATATACATACATATATATGTAAAACATGCTGTCACTTTTTAAACAGTTTTAAACAGTTTGGGGAAATGTATGTATGAGAGAGTTCCATGCTTAAAAGAGATGTTTTTAGGGAATTCTTCCAGCCCCATCAAGAAGCCAGATCCATCTCAGTGTTCACAGCGTTCCAGGGGCTCATCAATTACAAATTAAGTCCTAAGCATGCTGGGAAAAAAGGAGTATTAGCATGCATGCATATTGGGGCAAATCTGTCTAGCAGCCACATGGGAAGCAGTGCCCCGTTTATATCATATTTGATTTGGAGGTGGGTGAGTGAAACAGGTGTCTGGGCTGCTGCCCGTAGCCGGATCAGCACCTCTCCTCATCCCCCCTGTATCTTCAAACGCCACACCGTGCTGGCACTTAACTTACTCCTGCCGCTAAACATGCTTTAATCACCCGGCCTCCCACTGTGGGCCACACAGCACTGGCATAAACAGTAAGAGCCGCATTTATGCATTTGTTCAAATCCACATCACCACATTTGCTTGAACTACACCACCTGGGGAGGCGCTGGGTTGAATGGTGAATGCAGTTTTCTTAGCATTACAGAACAAGCCCTGTGAAAATTAGTCTGCTCATGGGGTGTAATTGTAGATACATCATTTTGTTAAAATGTTTTTTTTTCCACACAGTAGGAGTTATTAGCATTTCACATAAAGAACTCCAACAGCGCTTTATTGTTTGCAAGAAGAGAACTCACACAGATGGTTCAGGGCATTGCTTTTATTTATGGGCAAGGGGCTTCAGCATTAAAGGGTTCCATCCTGGAAAATCCAAATTCTCCTTTGTGAAGAAAAACATTTAATGATTTGAAGTTTCAAAACTGCAGTGACATATGGTTGGCTAGTCAGCCTAAAGCGGTTAATGCAATGACAAGATCAGACGCGTTGTTCTGGTTTGCAGCTTGTGATTGGCGTGGACAGTGAGGGGGAAAAAATCCTGCTAGGAAGCAAATGTATCATTGCAGCTTTCCAACGAATCCAGCTTTCTGAAAGAAACAACCAAAGTTTATTTTTACTGACATCACTGAAAATTTCTAACTCGATGCAATAAAAAAGGAAAAGTCAGCTCCTCTTAATTTTATTCTGATGTTGGGGTAAGCAAAGTTGAAATGAAAAGCACATAGACATTATGACTTGGCTTAAAAGTGATACATAAAAACATTTCTGTAAACGGTGGCTGTTTCTGTAGTGTTTGTGATATGGAGTATTCTAAAGTGCAACATTGTATCCTTCAGCCTTGTTGGCTAAATAAAATCCATGATTTTGTAGTATTTTTGTGGTTTTTTTGTGTTGTCGTCAACGTTTTCTGACAAAACCACCTAGCATGCATTTCACAAATATATAATACAGCAGTCAGTTCGCCTGCTGTTCCTTTATGGCCATAAATAAAGTGATGAAGAGATATTTCCCAAATATCCTTCTACAGTCAACATGCATCATTGGCAGGAAGTCTTAGAAGGAAATGTTCACTTTCAAGACTACTTTGGCAGGCTATAGGTAGCAGGTAGGCATGTATAAAAGTAGATGCAGCAATGGTTACATTTTTTGTTTTGACTAGAGTGCCATTTTACGTGGAACAGAACAACATCAAGCTACATGAAGACATTTGAAAAGGATTTGGTAGATGATAGCACATTTTAGGTAAGCTACTTGATAGGCTGTATTCCATAGTAATCTTCCAAACTGTGTTCTTGAGGATACATGGTGAAAATGTGTGGTGGGTGAAAAGGCCTTGGGTGACAGAGTGTTATTTCAGCAGCCTAGCACAATCGTGCACAATCGGTTTGAACACCCACTCCACACCCACTGCCGCTCATGCTTACAGCCTCGGCTCTCATGCACTCTGTTACCTGCTACGTACCACTGATTGCTGCAGATCTTTGTATACATATTGAGCAGGGAACATCTTATTCTTGCCGATTACCCTTCTTAATCCTGTAAACCACAAGGGGCTTATACTGTATAACATATGAGCGCAGACACTTTAGGCCACATGTTTTGCATGTTCCTGCAATCTACAATGTGCCATGATGTGATTCATAATGCAGTACAAGTGCATTCTCACCATCATAACAAGAGGATGAAATGCGGTATTGAATGACAGAATTAGTTTATACTCTCTCAGTGTTATTAAACTAAACTGGTTGGAACTACAAAGGTATAGAAATGGTAGAGAATATTAAATCTTAGTACCTGCTGAATATTAGTAACTGAATAATAAGTCTTAAGATCAATAACTGGATAAAAAGCATAGGGTTCAACAGGTTCATTCTTATACACTTGTAACATATTACGTTTCATTTTGTAGCTGTCTAAAGACAAACACTACAAACAAGTGACAAATCCATACTCTGCCCTCAAATGCATAGCAGCAGTTTTACAGAACACGGTCATGGATCCCATTCTCCTTAAGGGACCTTCTAGACCCAATGATTTCTGTGAAATAAAAAAATACATGTGAATATACAAGTTTGCTATAATAACCATTGTAGGGGATTTTATTTCGTTTTAATTTTGATATTCTCCACCAGAATCAGTTTAGATTGATTCACCCTTATATTTATTAATTGATTAATAAATAGTCCATTAATAATTGATTATTTATTTAGGAGTTTCCTATAAAGCAGGGTTTATTAAGGACTCCAGCACAAGCTATTCGACCAGCGAAATATGTCAGCCGGAGTACAGAAATTAACCCTTTAAACTCTTCTTAATTGCGCTGTTAAGAGGAGCTTCGCTTTTAGAAAAGAGGTTACTTGAAAAGGGGTATTAGCTAATTATTATTAATTTAAAGAGCATAGACAGCGAATGAATCAAAGCTGAGAAGTGACTCCGCCTTATTTGAACAGGAAATTGCTTCACTGGTCACGCTTAAGACAACATTTATTTACCACGTTAGACAAACACAAAACATACAAACACAGAATAAAATAAATGTGAGTAGTGATGGGATAATGGTACTGATAAGCTTATTGCAAGTTACTGAAATTCCCTGAACAGTGGCTTCATGAAACAAAACAACCCAGTTAATCAGACGTACACGGACTATTGCCCTTCGCACCAAAAGGTATCAAAATGAGAAAAGTCAGTTATACTTATTCACTGGTTTGGAGTCTCAGGAGGGTTAGAGAACGAAGCTGAAGATGCTGAAGTTGCAGTTCAGAGTTCTTGGCTGTTGGAACTTGGAGGAGTTCAGAGTTCTTGATGAAGTTGCTCAGAGTTCATGAAGCAGAGTTTCAGGCCTTGAGTTGAAGCTTGGCTGGTTGAGAAGATGAAGATGATGAAGTCTCAGCAGAGTGGAGTGGCCAAGGCGAAGTGACTCGAGATGAGATGGAAGAGCGCTTTCTCCAAGTTGGTTCTAGTCTTAAATACTCAGTGTGGGTGAGATTTCTCTCCCCCTTTCCTTCTCCTCTGTCCAATGACAGGGTCAACTTTTGGCGGTAAAGGAAGGCAGAGGAGGGGTAGCGGGGAAGAGCCTGTCATCACTCTGACATGCATAGGATTCCTTACTGAAAGGCTAAAGTTTAATAACTTGAAACTTGTAAATTTGGATTCGTGGTGAGCAGTGCTTTACAACAAATTATGGATTAATTTATAGATACACTCTAATCCACCATAAGTATTCAAACAGACTTCAAAAATGCATGAACATTATAATTATCAGCCTGTCTCCTTTGGAAATGTACTTATTCTCAATCTCATACATGTAACTTTTGGTTAAAATGGATGAAATCTCTGTCTTCTATGTTCCACAAGGGTCCTGCCTTCTTTGTTCTCTCAGGATGTGGCTGTCAGGACCCAACTTATGGCTGTGCTTAAATTAAGGTTCTAGCTGAAATAAGAATATGGTATCTGGTATGTTCTGGCCACATTTTGGAGTGACACAGATAGTTAAAACAAGGAGATGACATTGCCCTGAGCATTTCAAGATCAAGCACGACAGGCATATTCCTAACGGTTTGGAGTTATAACTAAACTCCACTTTAGATGATAAGATGCTTGAAAATATAGGGTTAACTTGACTTATAAGTAGAATAAGTTCAGAAACAAGCGATAAGAACTTGAGTCATAGGTAGGATGAGTTTAGAAACAAGCACTTGATAAAAGAAAACACATTTACACTTCATATAACTTTTAGGCACATTGCAAGAACACACTTCTTTCTGGGGCAAAGGGGATCTTTCCTGTTTGTGCGTGAGTGTGGCAGGAAAAGTGGAGGTGTGTGGCGAGTGTCCTTGTTAGGAAACAGGATGTTAAAATGTCTCTTCAGCACTAATCCTTCCGGGACATCTGCCTTTCCTCTTCAGACAAAGTGCTCTCTCATGTTCGATTCAGTTTATTTCTGGCATTTTTCAGAATCTCAAATATAGTGATCATTTCTTAAATGGATCAAAATCTGTGATCCTACACCATGCTTGTTGTTTTTGAACTCTGCAAGTATTAGAATAGTAATATTATTATTTTATCATTTTAGTCGGAAAGTGTCAAGATTTGTTCCTGGATTATCTAGGTAGATACAGGACAGATAATGCTTGCATTAGGACTTCAGGAGCTGGACAGAAGGCATAATGTGTCAGATTAATCATTAACATAATTAGGAAATGCTAGTGCAATCAACCAATCATAGTCTAATATCCAGTGAGACCAGTTAAATGAGAAAAAAGTCAACATAAAGCGCGCTGCAAAATTCCTGAGGTTGTGAAGCTCTGTAAAGCTTGTCCAAACCACAGATTTTGTTATGACTGGTCTGTGGATGGAGCACTGATAGGTCAGCAGTCCAAGGACAGATCAGTCTTTTCTCTGGTGTTTGTAAATCCTCAAGAGCTGGTGTGCTATCAAGCAGTTCATAAAATGGCTCTATATGAGGAGCTATAGTGGACAGAGGACTCTTGCACAATGTCTCTGTGGCAAAGGAGCCTTTTATAGGCACTATTCTCCTCCTATTAGCCCTGTAGCAGTGGACAGAAGAGTGCCAATCTCTCTCTCTCTCTCTCTCTCTCTCTCTCTCTCTCTCTCTCTCTCTCTCTCTCTGTCTCTGTCTCTCTCTCTCTCTTGTTCTCTCTCCCTTTCTATCCCCACTGCACTCCTCTGCTTTTCTCCAGGTCCATCTCCTTCACATGACCAACTCCTTCACTTGCAATTAATGCAGTGCCTGCTATTGGCTGTCTTTTGCAGCATGACATAAGAAACAAAAAAACAACACTTGTGTATAGTTCATGCTGAGGCTTCTTCCACCTTTTCTCGTATCAAATAGCAGAGGTCGATGAACAAAGCTTTTAATAATTGTTTCATTTCTCCTGCCCACTGCACTGAAAACCAGTGCCGACAGATGATTCCTTCTGTGATCTCTTCATTAAAACCTGGCTGTTTAGATACACTAGTCATGTTGGGATTTTCTTTCATTGTTATTTATAAAGGTTGGGAAGGAAGTGTATATGTTTATTGATGACATTTGTTTTGTTATTCCTTTTTAAAAGCATGACATTTGTTGACTCTTTTAAAGGTCAGGCCATTGATGATGATGTATGGACCAAAATGAGGTCTTATTATTTATAATTATACTTAAATTATAATGCCTTACTGACTAAAACCCAATGCACACTGTGTTGTAGCAGCAGACTTTTAAACTTTATTCCCGAAAAAGACTGAGCCAGTAACATCAATCAGCCAAAACATTAAACCCACCTGCCTAATGTGGTGTAGGTCCTGCATGCGCTAGCACCAAGACAGCAACAGATGCTTTAAGTTCTGTAAGTCTGAGGTGGGACCAATCTTTGCAGTGTTACAGGGTGCATTATCATGCTGAAAGAGGTGGGTGCCATTAGGGAAAACTGTTGTCATGAAAGGGTGTACTTGCTCTGCAGCAATATTTTGGTAGATGGTACGTGTAAAAGTAACATCTACATAAATGACAAGGTTTCCCAGCAGAACACTGTCTCCAGCAGCTTTCTTTCTTCTCACAGTGCAGACTCTTCCCCGGGTAGGCAACACACACACACCCGGCCATCCACATGATGTACACATCTGTTCCTCCATGACTTATACTCTACAGTAGCTCTTCTGTGGGACTGCACCAGATGGGCTAGTTTTCACTCCCCACACGCATCAATGAGTCCTGGATGCCCATGACCCTGCACCCCACTAGACCTGCCCTGACCCAGCCGTCTTGCCACAACAATTTGCCCCTTGTCAAAGTTGGTTAGATCCTTATGCTTGCCCAGTTTTCCTGCTTCCAGCACTTCCTACCTAATATATCCCACCCCTTGATAGATGCCGTAGTAACATGTATGTAATTGTACTCAATCCGTGAAACTGACCACATTTTTTCGCCGGTGGTCCATCAGCACCACCCTTTTGTGTTGTCATGTTGTCATTCCATAACAGTCTTTTTAGACATGCTCAAATAAGTAGTCACATTCTGTGGACATTCTGTCTTCATAAACTAGGTCAAACAAGCACTAAATTGCCTGTAGGTCACAGTAAGAACTCTAAGACTAGGACATTTTTGTTACTGTACCTTTAAGACTGATTTATTTTTCTGATTGGCTACACTTTATTAAACATTATTGTAATAGGAAACACATTTGCAAAAACTTTCTCCTAGTTATTCAAACCAGGTATTTGTTGGAACAACTAAAATTGCAGAACTAAAACTGCAGACTTTTATGCTGTGACACTGGTAATAGAGAGAGTTCATAATGTTTTCTTATGTATGCTGGTTTCCCTTTCTGCTGAGGGCCATTTTCTTTGTTTTCCTGCTGCATATGAAGTCATCCTGGGAATAAACTTTCACATTTGTGAGCATGACTCCAATTCCACCTCGTATTTTATAGCCTCTGCCAATTTTAGCAGCCCCCCATTTATAGCCGCGTATTTGAAAGAAAGGCAACTCTGCACTTCTGTCTCTGTCACTGAACTTGATTCAGCACCCTGGGATTTGATGTTTCTGTTTTTTCCTCACTCTGTACACACGTCTTTCTGCTTTCCTTTACTTAGTTCTTCATTTTCTTTGATTGAAAAGGTTCTGAATACCTTGCTGATACCAATACTCAACAAGAGTAATGTCAGTAGAAGACACAGGTGCTGCTCATCTGAAACCCCATAAGGATTTGCATTTGCATAGACTCTTACCTTATCATCAGGATCCATTCAGCTCCTGCATTTCTAAATTTCCTCTTTTTGGAAGCTCAGTTTGCCTCCAATGATTCTATTGAGCCAGCACTTTTTTGATGACATCTCGGTTCCTTTCCAGATGCTAAAATACAGTCATTATTTCCACTGAGCCCATCATAAGCATCATAACAGTGCCCCATCTCCCCATCTCACAGAGGACTGCAATTGTTTTTTATTAGATAGCATTTGTTTCTGTTCAGCACTATGTGTGTTTGCTTAGTCCTGGTGTAAATGCAGCATGTTATTGATATTGATTTCATGTGGTTTTATATTTGTGTTGTAAAAGAATAGGTTTTGAAATAGTCATATTGTTTTTTTCTTGCGTAAGGCAAAAATTACCCCTGCTGCTTCTATGTCTCAGGAGATTAGCATAAACGTCTTCATTGTGTTCTTATCATGAAAGACAGTAAAATGATTCTCTAGCCACCCACTCATTAAAGCCATTGTTCATGTGCTTGCTCGTGTTCATGCCCTATCCTCAAATGCCTGATATTAGAAAAGATTACTTTTTTCACTTTACCCATATAAATTATTTGAAAATTGATCATGTTTAAGCAGTGACATTTCCAAAGTGCAATTACGATTTAAATGGCGCTGAGATAGTGAACAGACAAAATGAGACTGAGCAATGCATTTCTGTTCTTACAGAATTCATTGAATAGGCAAAATGGAAAGCAATTGAAAAAAAGCAATTTGCTTGACCACTAATGCCCAGACATCTAGAAGCCATAATTAGAGCACAGATATGCACTAGACCTGAATGGGAACATGACGCATATTTTACCAGGAACTCCTCCATAATGCATATAATTACGTAGAGCTTTGGTGCTGAATGCTGTCAATGAAATAACACAGCATTCTCCTCAGTCTGAAGGACATCGCTAATGATGCAGGTTCAGGCCTCACTCTTAAACAGTGCTGTTTACACGCACAGTGTCTTTGTCCCAAACTAGGTCATGAGGCAAAAATTAGCCTCAGCAGTGAGTGAACAGTTCCCATGAACATTTCACTTCATTTAGCATGCAGACCAATGGCACTGCATAAACAATGCTTCTAATTCCACTTTTATGTAAGCTAGGCCCCACTGCAGTGTGTTTTTCTGCTAGCTACCTTGTTTTGTGTGTGTCACAAATGAGTCAGCAGCAACAGAGACAACCAAGCTCGCCTACATCTGTTTTATGGCCTTCAGACGTTTAGCTGGCTTCTCTGTGGACTCTCATTCTGAAGCTTCTCTGGTAGCAGGGATCGCCAGAGACATTTGTAGAAATGCCCTCGGTTAGTGAAAAAATCTTCCCAAGAGTACTGGTGGGGCTGTGATTACAAACGTGTGACCATCTGATCCTAGCAGAGAGAATTTTTTCCTTCAAAAGCCTGGCTGTAGGAGCTGCTGGTGAATGCATCACATACACACATGCTACTGATGTGGAAAGAGCACACGTCAGTGCATAAAGATCCACTATGTATGTCTGTTTTTTTTATTATAAATTAAGGCTACAAAACTGAAAAGACATTGTCTGTGTTCCAAACTTGGTTGGACGGGCTAAATATAGAAGAAGGAGGGGTGTTTCTCACAGTGCAGCTATGAGAGTGTAGTGACAGTGTAGTGGATAACAACATTGATTAGCACTCAGAAAGATTCATTCTCCTTCCAGGCAGGAATCTGTGTTATTACTTAAGAGTCCTTGGGCCAAACACTATTTGGTACTATTAACATATCCGATAAAATGTTCATGCTTGCACTAATTGTAAAAATTCAGGAAAAGTAGTTAAATAAAAAATAGTGTGGCCCAAAATAAAATGTACACATCTTCTACAACTCTAAAAATCAGATTTGCCCAGCACTGTGAACTAATTCTGTGTACCTTCTTAAGAGTGTCAATTGCTTGCATTGCTTGGGCAACAATGACAGCTGACACTCATGTCGGTATGTTAGGGCCTTAAAATCAATCACTGAACATGGAAGATGAAACATGAAACAGAAACCCCAGTATCCCAGATTGATCCATTCAAAGTTGCGTAGCAAAGCTAATGTAATTCAGCAAGTTGCCTGTAATAGTGTATTTCTACCATGTCCATAATTTTCTGTAGTGCCGCTTTAAACACTACATGTAGGCCTGAAAATGGGCCAGGAAACTGAGATCTCAAACTGTGTACATATGTGTTTGAGTCATGCTGACCTTATGTACTATGCATGAGTGAGACCAGCAAGAACTGTGCCCATTCTGTCCTGAGGGGAGAATATTTTACAGCTCTTGCAGAACTGCATACAACGGAATTTCAAAACACAGCTCTTTTAGAGAGCATGCAGTGATGTAATCCTGCCTGATTATTGCCATCCAGTGTGGTTCTGTCTTCAGCTGGCTGAAACAGTCCAACAAAATATTGTTAGGTCTAAGAGTGGGGTGAGATAATATGTTCATTGCTGAAAAACTGACTGGCTGAGCAAACTACCATTGTCATTTTTGTGTAATTTTAGAGACAACGTATCAGCTTTGCTTTGGATTTATGATTTTCTGTGTAGGTCATTTACAGCGCCGAGGGCTTGTCCAAAAAAACCAAACAGAAATCCAGAAATCCAGAATACATGCAGAAAACTGAATTGAAGCCATTGATCTTGAGAACCGATTCCTTCCAGTGGGACTGATACCTGAAAATTAGAGGAATAGACCAAAAAAATAAAAGCACTGAAAGATTAATGCATAATGAATGTAAGAATATTACTTCATTATGTTTGTTCCAACACTTTGAAGAACTATAATAGTCCTACTGTTTGTCATTTTTTGTATTTTAAGCTTGGAAAATGGTGTCGGGACGTAGTTACCATTAATAAATGAATATGTTTCCACAGAGCAACCTGAGTAATAGCCTAAAAGATAAATGGATCAATTCTTCCCCTCATTTTCTCTCCCTTTTTGTTTTAGCATATTTGATATATAAGTGATAAGATAATGAGGCAAGGAGGAGTGAGAATTATAGTAATAGTTCCCTAATTAGCTCATGCGCTCTGAATGCTAATATCACACCGGCTGAGCAAGAACCCTTCATCATTGAAGCGACTATGTAAAAACACTGTGTGGCCACTCCAAAACAGAAGGGAGCTCATCTCCATCCCCTCCTTAAGCTTCACTTGCCGCTAAGAGGCAAACATCCTGGCATTTGGCATGGAGACAAAAGCAAGCTCAAGAAAGCTCTTCCTACCCATTGAATGTTACACAGCAGTTAATTGGATGGCATCGTAAAATTGCCATTTCATTTTATATGGTCAAAATAAAACATAATAAACAGCATCAGGCTTATTACATTGCGGTGTTACTGTTCAGCACATAGCCTCTGGACATCCTGAATACGGGCATCAGGGTATCTTTTAAATCACCAGTGAAGAGAATGACTTTTGTCTAATCATTCCATTTTATGTGAACGGTAAAAGGTCTTAGCACAAGCAGTACCTTGTGCTACAGTGTCATCTAAAGTAATAGACCCTCTTAGCTTAAGGGAATCCTCAGTAAAGCACAAAACACTGGACCCAATATGGTCTTGTACCTTCCCCTTCCATTACGGACCCATATAATAGAAAACCAAATGTTTGTAATGGTGTAATGTGTTAACAATGTTACAGTTTCAAAACATATTACACAGTTCATATGAAAATTTAGCAGCAACTGTTGGTGATTCATTTACATATATACACCCTTTTAAGCCTGCCGCAGTTTAGCTCTGCGCATTCATGATGAAGTAACATTATGAGTTCAGTTTCAGGTCAAATGCCTTCAGAAATACGTCATGACAACCAAACAGATCAGACGTACATTTACGTTTATCATTCTTAACATCACAATAAGGGAAACACGTTTAATGCTGAATATAACTGAGAAATGGTTATGAATTAAAAGTGGCACAAACAAAATGCTAAAATACAAGAATGTCAGGTATGAGACCTTTAAAAACATTCAAAATCATTTGAAGGCCATGTTCAGCACTGCAGGGTTACATGAGAGTTCAAGAGGAGCACTTCTCCTCAATGTTCAGTAAGCTGTGTATTAAACAGAAAGATCAAAACCCTCTGTGGTTACATAAACCACACCTCTGTCGACTGCTGGGACTTGTCTGCACAATCAAATTCACTGAGACACAGGCCTATTGATTATGCTCTTGTACCCGCACAAACCTATTCCCTTCATACAATCAGACGACGTTCAGCATGTGGCGCTCAAAAAGAGGTAAGTGATCACTGATGTGACAAGGAGACAATGTATGTGTGTGTGTGTGTGTGTGTGTGTGTGTGTGGGAGGGATAAAGTAATACTGTGGGAACACCAAAAACCACATGGGGTGAAAGTAACTACTGGCTGGCTCCTTGAGCCCCTGGGTCAATAAGAAAATCAATTTCATCTCTGGAGAGTTTGAATAAAAATAGAGCATTTTCTTATCAGTCGTTTACCAAGCTGAGGGTGTCAGGGTCACCCAGGCGGCAAAACCTCTATGACGGCTCCGGTGTGACATTTATATATCCATTAGTGCATGGTCTTCCTCTTCCCCCCGGTGTCCGGCTGCGGCCAGGGACACACTGAGCTTATCGGCAGCCCGGGAGCTGTCGTCAGAAGGAGTCTATTTTCAGCTTTATCTTGAGACGAGGCCTAGCAAAAACATGAGCCTGGAGCAGTCGCTCCCACAGATAAGCAAGACACAGACACAGTAACCCATGTGTAGGGACAGGGTGGGCCTGATAGCTTCTCCTTCCATCCGATTTGTTCTTGGTGGCCAATCCTGCTCTGGTCAGTATACATCCATATGCTTGGGCAAGTCCTGGTGACGGAAGAGCCGTGCCGGTGCGGTAGTTGCACTGGGGCCTGTTGTGTGGAGGCTTCATTGGACCCTTTATATTGCTACTTACACAATTTTACTCTCATGACTCATAGTTAGCTGTGATTACTTAATAACATACTTCAACCATTAGCTTGCATTAGAAGCACCAACTTGGTTGAGGCATAGTAACAGCATGTGAACAGTTTTAGTCCAGTTTTTGAACAGTTTTAGTCCTTTTAGGGTGTTTTCACACTTGGTCCGTTTCAGCCCTTAAAGCGAACTCAGATCGATTAGTCAGCATTTTTTGCGTATA
>JBBPCX010000135.1:24687333-24703782 GCA_037974365.1 Hydrocynus forskahlii | reverse complement strand
TTGGTCCACTTTTTGGACCACTTCTAGAGGACTGAGTTCGGTTCGTTTAAAGAGGACTATATGTGAAAACACCCTTAATTAATTGCTTCATCACTGGGGCCTGTAAGATCAAAGTTATGCCACTGGCCTTGCATCCGTGCAAATATACAATAACCAAACAAACACGACATATAATAGGAATAGAAAGAATAGGTTTGCAAAGGCTGCATGCTTCTGAGAATTATGCACAAGCACAAAAACCCTGAGGGCAGGCAGGCGCTTCTGCCTGAGTAACAGCAGTAAAGTTAAATAAGGTCACTTCACCTGAGTACAACAGACATACATATACAAGCATATATATGTGCCCACACAAATCAACCCACTAAGGCTTCTTTGTATAAAAAATTAAGCTCAGACAATGTAAACAGCAGTCTCATCAGATACGGTAGCAGAAGCTTTATGGCTACCTCACTCACACTCTATTGGCAGAGAGCTCCACATTATGAGGTGAATCAACACAGTAAGATGTATCACAGCAGCATCCATAAAAAGAATGAGCACAGGGGAAATTCACGTCACACTTAATTTGAGGGCTACCCATAAAGGGTCTTGCTTATGATAGCAAGTTTGTGATGTATATTCCCAAATTTGTGATATATATTCCCAAGATTATATTTTGATGCATGTAGTTTTATGATGCAAATGACTGAAATTTTGCTCCTGTGTTATCCTCCTGTGTAATTATGTACCATACAGCAGTCTAAAGCTGCATCACATTTCGGCCTCTGTTTCTCTTGTGTTTCCGTCCAAACACTGACAGCAGATCTTGGCAACCTGACATTTCTCTCAGTACGGCCTGTAAACACAGAGGCCTCAACTAACGAGAGGCAGGGTATTCTGCCTCTGCGAGGGGAGCCAATGATGGGAGTGGATGTCTCAATTACCCAGGATCATTGTTTGCTATCTTCACGGCAGATTTTTTAAATGTCAGAGGAGCTTTGATTGGAGAAAAAAGAGCAAGGACATACATCCCGACAGCCTGTGGGAGATACTGTATCTCAGATGCAATATCTCACAATATTACAATGTCCTGTAGAGACCGAGAACATGCTGTGCCATGACAGTAACGTTAAGCCTCTAGGGCTCAGGGCTTAAGGTAAAGGTAGGTCTAGGCAGTTAAAAAAGTTGCTGTCTTCTAAAAATATTTCTTTCTTTCTTTGTTAAAAACAGCAACTCCCTGTTACATTATGTGAACATTTCATAGTGAATAGACCAGAAGACCAGGTACCAATTTACTTTCAAATATTGTTAGATTAGTTACATTAAGAATCCTTCTTATATTAAGTTAGTGCTTCAGAGACAGAAGGTTTTGTTGACTATATTTATGCATTCGTATATGAGTGACAGGATTTGTTTATCTCTAAATGAAAATAAGGAATGATCATTTAATTTATTAACCCTTATAGTCACACGAAATATCAAAATATCACGAAATCGCAACGCAAAAATGTAACATTGTGCATCGTCGACATGTGAGAATGCATTGTGGCGTGTCAGCATTCTATGAATTATGATATTTGCTGTAACTGCATTAAATCAGTCAATAACCCCCCCCCACACACACACATTCCAGCTTTTGTTTTATTAGTAAATTGTGCCACAACTAAATACAGTCATCATTTTGAGTTGACTATATCGTTACATCCCAACTAAAGACAAGTGAAAGAACGTCTTGTTTGTGCATGCCCATCCCATGGAAAAATGAACGAAACACTCACTGCAATGTCTCGTTACTCTCAAGTCATGCTAAAGATTAGTTCAAAATGAATAATAACTGTTCATGAACCACTCATCTGTCAACCAAGACTACACTGTCTTCCATACATCATCCATACAGAGACCAGCATCAGTTTTGCATGGTCTGGCTGAGCTCAAACCCAAGCGTTTCATATAGAATGCAATGCAGGAAAAGAGAGGGGCTATTCAGTTAATCCTATTCACTTGCCCTCCCACTTCTTAGTGTGTGTCGCCACCGATTATGCAAGCCACCTCCGCTGCATGAGACACAGTTTATTTAGGTATAGAACCTTGGGCACAGTACTCACTCTAGAGAATCATACCAGGCCCTAATAAGGTCTCAACAGTGGCAGTGTTTGCAAAAGCCATGTGCTCAGCAATGTAGAGATTTCCCACATACAAGGTTGTGGAGGTATTTGCTTATTGTAGAGCATGTTCTCTCATGCTCATGTGCTATCTACATGATACGCTAATGGCTTTTACATCCTTGTCAATATGCTTGACCCATTTTTGTATACAAGGCCTTATGCACAGCTCTGCATTTATTTAGAGTGGGCCTCTTCTGTTCTTGTGTTTTAAAAGCTTAAATATAGCACTGCATTTGGAACACTAAACCAGGAGTAGAGACTGCAATGAATGGAGCTTAGGTTAGAATAACTAAGAGCATTGAGGACATTGTGCCATAAAGGGGCATCACTGGACCCATTTTACTGAGGCACGTGCTCTGGACACTACATTTCCTATAATGGCCCAGCATATTTCCTTTTGAATGCTTTCAGTTTCCATAGTCAGGCTGTATGGCCAATGTTCTAAATAAAGAACAAGTATGTGAACATGGGTATTTGTATTTGGCAACATACATCTACAGTCATTGTGTATATGTGATTAACAGCAGGTTAACCAGAGCAATGCTAATGCTTATGGCCAATCTAACCACTTGAAGCAAAACCAGGGAGAAAACCAGGGAGAAAATTTCAAGGCCTTCTAGGCCTCCAGAGGCAGCCCGATGGTTTCTGTCTGTAATGGACATGTCTGTGTTTTTTATTCATTTTTTTCACAAAAGCAACATATTGTATTCAAAGCTGTATTTAAAAGTGATGCAGTACTACCGCTATTAAGTTTTGGTTGGGAAAAATGGGGTTAAGTTTCTGAAACACCTAAATGAAAATTCCATTCCAATTTTTTGGGGGGTGAGGGTGGGGTGTATTTAGGCAGACACAGCTCAGCAGGCCCACACGTTTGTTAGAACTTTACAAGCTGGACTGCTGTGCTGAAGACCCAAAGGGTCAGATAACCACTGACATAATTGGGAAATGACAGAAGACTCAACCGACTGTGCTTTGACCTCCACTGGGTGGGACCAGTTTCATGAGGGAAACCTCACTCAAGGCCTTGTGGAAGCGCTTAACACTGACAGTGAATGTGAGTGGCAGCTTGTCCAGTGGGTTTCTTTCAGACAGTCAACAACAGAAGCTTTATGCCAGGACTCTTTACTAAAAGCTGTTAAGTTGGTGCTAAAACACTATGACAATCCCACAGGGGCACTAGAGGAAACTAGCACTGTCCTAGAGGTTTGTTTTTCCTCAATTTTAAGTGTGTGTTTTGATATGTATGGTCCATATTGAAGGCCTGCCTCTAATAGTCATGGTTTATGCCTGATCAAAACACATATTAGATCACATTAATTAGATTAGGAAGTGTCGCTATATAACCTAAGAAAATTGAATACACCAAATATATAGCATTCAATTTTCAAAGAAAACAGGGTATTATTCAGTTAAAATCAGTTTTCTAGCATGTGTTATTTGGCTATCATGCCTTAGTAATGCAAAAACAAAATCACACAACTGGCCTGCAGCATGAGGATGAAACAAGCTGAGAGCATAAATACAACAGAGAGAGCAAATGAAAGGAAAATCAGAACAGAAAGGAGTGAAAAGGGAGTCATAACAGAGAGATGAGGTCTTGAAAATGACTTCAGAGACAAGACAAAAGCAAAAACAAGCATAAATGAGACTGTCTAAGAATCCACATCACGATGTTAGCACAAAATAGAGCTTTTAATTCGACCTTAAAAAAAACACAGTTTCCATGACAATACTGCAGTTTCCTTAAAGGTAAAACACCTGCAGCTGCAGTTATTTTTTGTAAGAGATTGGACAGCTTTCCTAAAGAAAGCTTTCAGGTTTTCATGCAGACTATTCTTAGAAGATAGAGGATGTGCAGTGCTCCTCTTAGTTCTTAGTGGTATTTTTACCAGTGCAAAGGGCTGTAATGTTCATTATTTTACTACTAAAATATTAACGAGCAAATCAGCAATTTCTCCACTTTCTGTAGGAGCAATGGAATACATACTGTACGTAGGAAGGCAATACACAGACACCACTATTACCATACACAACCGTTATTACCACACGAATGAGAAGAGTTCATCTGTCCGCTGCACAACACATAAAAACATGTTTATTATCACTTTTTACAACCGCGCCACTCTTTATGCGCCACTGCAACAGTGATCATGAAAATATCCAAACATATCTTCCACACCTACACATACCAGCACCAGCCAATATTTATCTTATTTCTCTATGATCACAAAATGATTCCCATGGTGGGCAAAGACATCAGCATGCCTTTCGCTCAGTCGCTCAGTCGTACACCCTCGTAAGTTCCTGTCAGTTCTACAGTAGGTAGTACAATTGATCGAAACCAGTCCAATGCCAGTCAGCTGACTGTGGGCATTGTTGGAGGAGGCCAACAGTTGGGTGAGTCATGATATCTCTCATGCCTCAGAGAAACTGGGCACTCGCTCAGTGAGTGGTCACAATTCATGACAAGCAATGCATGTGTATAAGCTCCAATGATGAACCAGCTGTTCACCGACTATAAACAAAAGGCTATTCATTATAACATTTTTTTTGCATCGCTAGTAATGAGTGCATCACTGGAGATACATTTTGGGCTACAGTATATCTTCAGTGTATCCCAAAATTTGCATTTTCCTATCATCTCACGTATAAAGTATGTAGAGGTTGCTAGTTAGACTGCCTCAGTCTCACTTAAACACAGGCATCGGAATCGTGTCTTTCACCCGTAAGAGCTCTGTAACAATCCATGTCCATTTGCAACCTTGTCTTATGCTTTGTCGCATGCTATTTATTTTAAAAGAGAGCACAGCTGCATCATATGGTGCATGATGGTTTACAATGTGGGTGAGATGCATGGCAGAAAATACAGCAGATTTCAATGTTAACAGGAAACATTTTTCAGTATATTTTCTTCCCTATGTTGTGCTCTCCTGAACTCGGATAAAAAGTCATGAGTCATAAAACTGTAAATGACGCAAGTACAGTTTCAGTGCAAAGTTTGAAACTAACCAAGAACAGATCAAAAATCCGGGAAACGGGTTTTGTCGTGGTTTTTATCAAGGATGTATCAGGAGGGAACTTCTGTGGACTTTACCAGAATCCATTTCACATAAAGTAGTAGCAATGGTAGTAATGGCCACATAAATAAGTTTGAAGCGACCACAACCCGACCCACTCACAGATATCTCACAGATATCTCTGAGCACAGGGGTATCCCAAGACGTGCTTTCTTTGTGTTCTCTGGACAGCACCAAAAAATGTATACAGTTATATTTTATATGGAAATGTAGCTGAATTTACATTAATATTTGTTACAAAATTTGTAAATTATATTTTTCTAAATAATTTTGCACTAAGATGCATGAAAAATTATACATTGCAGAAGAAAGCAAAAAATACAGAGGATATCCACGGTTTCTGCGAACAATTATTAGTTAGGTTCTAACAAAAAAACTGTGAATGACTGAAGCCGTGAACTCTGAAAAGCGACTTCACTGGGGTTTACTGTATTACATTGTTATTTTACAGTAAATATTAATTAGCGGCTGTGCAGATCAGGTAAGGAAATGGGAGACAACAAATTTCATTGAAACAATGGATTCTTAGAATCAATATGGTTACACATGATAATAAAAATATCTGGTTTTGTACAAAATGGGTGTCTGTGAAGATCCAGAAGGATGACTATGATTTGGATGTCATTTAAATTGTTTGAGTTGATAAGAAAAATGTAAGTTATACATAGGTCTTAGATTATGTTCTAGGATAGCTATCTTGCTAATCAGTAATTTAGTCCCATTCAAAGCCTTTGTGCAACTGCAAAAAATGTATCAGATTATTTACTGCCTCAGATATGTTCAAAAGGTTTACCATTACGACAGAAATGGTCTCCAGGCACGCAGAGACATCTGGCATGGCGGAGTACGGTGAGAAAAAGTGCAAGTGGACATCTACTGTAGCAGGCTCTGTATCTGTGCTCCCGTGGACCAGCAGTCCCATGGGACTCTTTCATCCAGCATACAAAACATGAATAATCCATTCCCACATCTTAACATGCATTCTTAAAAAATAAAGCACTCTTTGGAGCAATGCCATCGAAGAGAATTATTTTACTACTAAAATATTAATGAACAATTTTTTCCACTTTTTATAGGCAGTGTGGAATACAGACAGTATCTACAGAGACACATCTATCACCAAAATGTCACCATACATTGGTACACACAGCGAGAAGAGTTTAGATGATTGGATACTGCTGCAGAACACAATCATAGCTACGGAAAACACGTTTATTTGCACTTAACACCTTTTTACAACCGCGCCCCTCTTTATCAGGTTACTGACTGCACCAGTGATCATGAAAATATCCAATCATATCTTCCACACCTACACATACCAGCACCAGCCAATTTTTATCTTTTCTCTCTATGATCATGAAAATAGGGCCCTGCTCTTGGTTCCGTTCCCATGGTGGGCGAAGACATCAGCAGGCCTTTCGCTAGGTCGTGCGGTGGTACACCCTCATAAGTTCCTATCAGATCTACAGTAGATAGTACCATTGATCGAAACCAGTCCGATGCCAGTCAGCCGACTGTGGGCATTGTTGGAGGAGGCCAACAGTTGGGTGAGTCATGATATCTCTCACGCCTCAGAGAAACTGGGCACTCACTCAGTGAGTGGTCACAATTCATGACAAGCAATGCATGTGTATAAGCTCCAATGATGAACCATCTGTTCACCGACTATAAACAAAAAACTGATTGTACAATGCAAGAAGATGTACATTCAAATAACAGTTAAGTAAAATTAGTTTTTATTCATAGTTAGATAGGTTGTGCATCACTGGCGACATATTTTTGATCTTCAGGACCTGCACGTTTATACTCTCCTACTTAAAGTATACTCCTATTAAAGTATATTCCAACTTTCACTTAGTTTACAACCCCTGAATCCTTCATCTCAGGGATAAAGTATTCAGGGGTTGTACAACAATTCATTTAGTTGACCAGTTATCATGAAAAAAAAAGTGTATCGAACATCAGTGAAGAGTATTTTGTAGTATTAAAAATATTAAGCAATCGTGTGACAAGAGAATGAAAGACTCAGACCCAAAGACCAATAGTTGTGCTTCGTGAATTAATCAGTCATTCCTATTTTGAGAATATGAAGTGGTCAAATGACAACTGAACGAACGAGAAAGCCATTCATGAACAAGCCTGTAGCTAAGCTGTCACAATTCACATAAAGGAAACAAATGGTGTGAATACATGGGTCAAAAAAAATTAACAAATTACTCACTGAAATGACTCATTACTCTGGAGTCATATGAAAGATTAGTTCAAAATGAAAGAATTGTTCATGAACAATCATTAATGTGTAGAGTGCAATGTGTAGTCGGTGCATTTTTTGGCAGCAGCAGTAACAATATGGTCAGTGTACTAGAGCAGGCCCTGTTTCTGAAACAACCATACTGTGGTGGTTATATGAAATGGTAGACATATAAACAAAAAAAATACATGCATGACATGTTTGATACAAACGTGCTTTCTAAAAGATGCTCAAGTGTTCAGTATTACGTAGTGTGAGTTCAATGACTCCATCGTAAGCCCTCAATGACCTCAAACTGTGGCACATTACAATGTAATAAGCTCTTAAAAATAATGGTTCCAAAATAGTCCTTGGCTTGAATATAGGTTTCTAAGAGAAATGTTTAACTCATTTAGAAATATTACATTATGTGGAGCTTCAATTACATCCACTGAAAGGTTGGTTTTTGTCACCTTGAAATTTAAGAGGTCAACTGAATGCAAAACATATCATAATCCAACTATTTCAGAGTTAGTCCAAACCCACTCCACGGCCTTGGGCGCTTTGGTTTCCCCCGTCAAATTACTAAAGTCTTCATTAAGGCTTCTGCTGTGCAGAAATGATTAATTCGTTACAGCAGGTTATCTCTCTCATTAGTTCAAGGATGAAACATATTAACGCACACCAATATAACAAACAACTACTAGGTAATTGGAATGATGAATTCACTCTCTTCAAAATGGCAAAACACATAAAAGCCAGCTGGCAAAGGTTCTTTCCACCTCGCACAAACTGACAAGTGTTTGACTTACAATAATAAAATCACAATAATCAGACGACCAATATTTGAAACCTGAAGTAAGAGAATTCATCAAAAGGGGCCACGTTCTCACAACACCACGGTTGATAACGGGTATCAGTTCATCATCCCCTACATGTTCTCAAAGCAAGATGACAAGCCTCAGTTCAGCACTAAAATGGTGCATGATCCAAAGTGCTTAGTGGTAGCCTAGGAAACTGGGGGACAAACCAGGCACAGAGAGGCCGCATTTTTTTTCTTCCACATCCATATTTCCACAAACCTGTGGTGATGGGACTGACTAGTACTTCATACTCACAGTTCTAGCACAGTTCAAGGCCCGCCAGAATACAGGTGGGAGAAGAATAATTTCACAATCAGCTTTACTGCAGTACGTTTCAAAACAGGTCTTTTCCACATTAGCAAGGCTGACAGGAGACAGCCATGACCAGAAACATTCCCCCAAAACAGTTCATTTGGAATAACAAAAGGATGCCGCTCTAATTGCGATGGAGTTAAGGGGTCATGTGGCGTTTGCTGCTTTGTCTGCTGTCACTCTAGGGGTGCCACGGCCAGTGGTGCTTGAAAATGTTTTCTGAAAAGCATATTTTGAAAAGCCAAATAGAAACAGGAAAGGCGTTTTCAGAAATTGTCACTATCACCATCACAGGTCACTGTGGGTTGGCTTTTATACACACACAAACATTTCAGAACAGCTGCTGGCCAAAACAAATCATATACACAGATCCCCTTTAGGCTGTTGATATACAATGGCTCTTTCTCCTTTAACGTCTGTAATAACGTGTAACCCCGCCACCATCACCACCACCACCATGCAAATGTTTTGCATTCAAATATATCCGCTCGACATGCATAATTATGTACCTCTCAACAATCTAAACCAAGAAAAAACATCCACAGCTATGACCATCAGAACCAGCACATTAGCTTTTCCACATTAGCTCCCTGGTCAGTCAGGTTTTGACCTCTCAAGATCATAACAATATCCTCCTGAGAACCAAAGAAAAAAGTGTCTTACAATTTCTTTTTTGTGTGATTTCCCATCTATTTGGGCCTAAAAAAACACCTTACAATTTAAATTTCTTTGAATATATATTTTTATTTTAATTTCCCAGCATGTGTGAACTGAATTAGAACTGAATTTAGAAAATGAAAAAAATGAGCAGATTATATCTTTAGAGTGATATTAACCCAAGAACATATTCAGTTTGATCAAATCAATACAATTCTGTATCACTCTTCTGTTGCTTGTTGCTTGCAAGGTCAGCAAAACATGTATTTAGTTCAACAGTGAATTATAAGTCATAGAACATAAGTAGTTCTGCATTTCTTCTTCCTCTGGATATTTTAGCTGTGATAATCCTGGAAGCATGTTATCATTTTTGGTTATGCAGAAGAACATCTTGCATTTGGTGCATCTCATGTATGTCTTGCCATTGCAGTTCTTGTTCCCAGCATGCAAACGCATCACATGACACATCACTGGAAAGCCCAGGATGTCCTCTACAGAATACTATAGGGCTTGATGAGGTAACTCCAAATACTTAAAGAAGATGAACAAAATGTCCACTATAAAGGACATAAATGAATGGGCCGTGTCTCAGGAGGATATCATATTAGAACTAATGTCACCATTACTGTGCACTGTTTTAACTCTTCTTTTTCTATGCATTCAACAGTAATAATGCAATTACATATTCAGTTATGTATTAGATTTACATTCTGTATGAGGTTCAAGTTTGCACTCTGACTTTATCCGTTGGTTTTGAGTATTTTGTCAGGACAAATTGAGATATACATAAGCCATTAAATATTTAATGTTCTGCTTGTGAACACAGATGTGATATTGATTGAAAGCTTGGAATCTACACTTTCAACAGAGGATTAAACTCTTTCCTGTAAAACTTGTCTTAGTGTTGACCTCTTTCAGTGTTTGATCTCGGCCACAGCTCTGGTCTTTTGGCTAACAAGAAACAAAGGGACAGGGAAATTGGTCATGAAGCATCCTGTAGGCAAGTACCTTCATGTCAGCCCTGCTTGCACTTTAGCAGCAAAATGAGGGGCGCTGCTGCTTGTCAGTTACAGGGAAGCTTGCAATAACCCACAATCACAGCTCTGCCATTCAATTTTCATGTGACCTAAATATTCATTTGTCGTTTCTGCTGACTGCGTGACTTCCGCTGGCTTCCATTTCACTCGAGGCCTGTAGACAGGGCAGGATGTTTCCGGTTACAATCTGCATACGCTACAAGCAGTGAGAAAGTGCCTTTTCTTTAAGCTGTATCTCAGCTAGGGAAAGATTATAGCGGCCTTTGTGGCATGATGGCTGGCATCGATGGTGCAGAGATATTTCCAGTGTCCAGCTTGTGGATTTGTTTCTCTGGATTATAGAGGCGAGGCCATTATGATGGAACTCTTTCATCCAGCATACAAAACATGAATAATCCATTCCCACATCTTAATATGCACTCTTAAAAAATAAAGGGTCCTTTGGAGCAACGCACTTTTGCTTCCTTTCAGTGGATTTTTGAAAAAGCTCTGTGCAAACGTCTATATATGTCTATATATACATATGGTTATCTATCATATGTAACAATCATTTCCAGTGGTTACATTCATTCTCTCAGTTTTCATGGTTCCATTTACCATTGACTAAAGAACCCTTGAAAGCCCCTTTATAAAAACCAATGATTGAAACATTCTGGAAGAACCAAAATTGGTTCTCCTGTGGGATCAATCACATTCTTTTGGCACCTTATGTTTAAAAGCATAAAAACAAAAGACATCATATAGTACACTTATATAATACGAGTTGATTCAGTACATTCGAATTGTAAAAAAGTTCAGTAATAAAATCTGCATATGTAGGCAATCAGCCAAGACATGTTTGATGTCCAAATTTTGCTTCTTCAGTTTAGCACGCGTTTAACATTCCTCACAAATTGTGCAAGACAATAGTCACTAATAAATACATTATTCTTCTCTCAACTTGCTCAAACCACATCTTGCTCTTCATTAAGGTGCTGTAGACTTGTCGATAAGTATGATTTACTTAAATCTAAAATGTGTTTAATAGCTTACAGTAAGTCATACACAAGTCTGCTCCACCTTAATGAAAATGCCGTTGTGGTTTGAGCTTGTTAAGAGGAGTGGGGATGTGTTTACGCAAGTAGTTTGGGCAACATTCGCCTCACAGCCCCAGTGCTAAAGAAGCAAAAATTGAACATCTTGGCTGATCAGCTACATCTGAGGTTACCAAACCATTCCTGTAAATCACTAACAGCATTTTACTCACTAAACAAGCATAATTACATGATGCATTAGCACAATTCAACAGGTTATGACAAAATAGCAATTACTATGTTCAAACAGTACAAATCCATCACAGACTTGGCCATCAGGCAATATTGAGGCAAGAAAGTCTGGAAATAAAATTTTTGTTTCCTTTTCTCTCATTCATTTTCTGTCTGTGTTGCTTTGACATGCTCAATATTCTGCTGGGAAAATGCACTCCAAAAGAGATGACATCTCCAAATCTCATTTCAAACACTTCAACCTGTCAACCTTCGGTATCAAATGTGAAACAAAGGCTGAATTTAGTGTCCACCGTGAGTGAAATGCTTAATACAGTCTGGCAATCTTTTAACTCACATAAACAGTGAAATATACAGTGATTAAAATGAACAATGCATATTGTCAGCCACACATTTCTCTCTTTTTTGTGTTCCAGTGCAGGGAACAATGCTAGAACTGGCTGAGTTTAACCTCTACTCTTTATTTGATGACAGTCTTTTCTGTTCAGGTCTGCAGTTTATGTGCTTTTTTGTTATCCCGCATAAACACATGCAGTTGTTATCCTGCTGACTCATGTTTTAATATTACAGTGGATTTCTCTAAGTCAGTGCTAAGACATTTATAGTTCATGCAAAGTATGCAGAGGCACACAGTAGTGAGGGAACAAAGTGATGTTGTGTATTCATGCGATGACTAGTCTCCCTAAGGCGGCAGGGAAGGCAAAAGTGGAAAGAGTTCAAAGGACAGCTGGTAGCACTGGGTTTGAGGATACTCACTAACCAGAGGCATTTATGTTTGATCCACAGTGGACACCCGAGGAAAAAGACATTGGGGCAATGGGCAGCAACGGCACAGGTCTTAAGGTCACTTCCCACAACTGACCCGAATCCCATTCCGCCAAAAAAAGACCACAACTCAATGGCAGCAAATTTATCATTTCTTTTTTAAACGAGCCTTGTTTTGATTAGCTACAGTAAGACAGTACGACTTCTGAGAATTTCAAACTGGAAATTCGACATTTTGTAGCATCTCTTAACAAAGTGGGCTACGATATTTCATTTTTCCAACCTCACATCAGTTCATGGGCAGTGCACGGAGAGGTCAGTGTTTCCCTTGAGTGAGGGGTCTTATCCCTGCCGCTATCATCTGCTTGTAAATTAAAATATGAATGAGGCCCTACAAAGTTTAGATCATCTGGTACAGAATAGTACACCAAAGGGCAGAGTTCATAAAGCTACATGATGCCTATTTAAGCCTTTCATCACCACTCACATAAACTCACAGACACTTCATGTAGGTCGTACCAAGAGGACTGTGTAGGTGTCATGTAGACTTACAAATGCTGCCATCGGAAAAATCAGCATTCACCAAAGTCGTCTAAACGTGATATGAGTGATTTAACAATGTTAAAAATCCCTTGAGGATAGGGTAACATAGGAAAAAAACAGATCCCCACACTCTCTTTAAATCCAACAGATGAAGTGAAAAAATACTGTTTAAATATGCAAGGGGAAACCTTTGAAGCTTCATCCACTATTTAATCAGTTAATATTTAAAGCAGGGATGTTCTTTTTAAAGCCCTTGAGAAGCACAGTGGACTGGTAAAAAAAAGTGTGTTTAACTGTTATAGATGAAACTCTGCCCAAATGCAAATACTTTGCAAGCTGTCTGCCTGATCATTTGTATTCAAAGGCCACGGCGGGCTGTAGTGGGGATGAGCATGATGATAAATACAGCAACATTTTGTCGAGGCAGACCTCAAGGGAACACCGATCATCATCTTGTTTTTTATTGGACTTTCGCTCAAGCACCTTCCTCTTCCTCCGTCCATAGCCTTGCCTGCATATTTTACAGATAAAGCACATTTGAGCGTAATCGGACCTTTTTTGGCGGGAGGATGTGGTAGATTGTCAACAAACAGATTTGAAAGCTCAGTCCAGCTGTTTCTGCACAAGCAATGCTGCTAAACAGCTGGACACATGTATTATCATTCTCTTTTCTCCTCCTCCTGCATCCCATCTCAACATCGATGCTAATTTTTCCATCCCCATTAATACATGCAACTGGGGATTGATTGAAGCTGCAACAGATATTGGACCCCTCTGGTGCCATTAGCAGTTATTCCTTGTTTCCGTCCCTTTGATATGCATGTTTTGAACAATGGAGGAAATTTGTTTCTGCATTGCTGTTCACTTTAGCTATCGATCCACAGCTGTACATTAGCGGTGGCCTCCTGGCTAGCCGGAATAACCCCCTACTGTTCCAGTCTTGTCTTGACAACGGCAGACTGCTCAGGGGACATCGATAACTGTTAGTTGCCTCTGTGATATTCCACTAGGGATGCTGAGGCAAGGGGGGACCTTGTGGCCCCAATCCTGCTTTACAGCCTAGGCTAACAGTGCAGTAATGAACACTCTCTCCCCAATACGACCCCCACACGCCTGATGCACACAACGATGCCACTGACCCACTGCACATGCATAATGCTGTTGCATTACACTAAGGGAGATACTGCTGTGTTGGCTCCGCAACCCCTGAATCAAAGTGAAAGGCCTAACAGGCACATACATGGAGGGGCTGAGGTTCTTGTCGTTACCAGACAAAAAAACATGAAATGAAGCTTTCACAGTTTAAAGAATTGAACTAGGAATTTAAAAGACACTTAATTACTGGTCCATCGTAAATCAATAGGTTGGACAAAAATCTAATTTATTCAGTTTTCCCACTGACTGCAAATACAGTTTAACAGCCAAAACATGTTTGGGGTCTGAAGTTTTCCATACATTTGCACTGGAGCCACAAGGCTAGTTTAGCTAACCACCAAAATATGAAACAATTGTTTAGACACCGTTCAGGCCTCAGGATTGCTGTTCCTAATGTTCTTAGCTATGTAGCGTACTTGAGTCCATTTCATAGACAACAGTATAACTTGTAGCCTTATAGCTATTTAAGAAGACTTCACAATGTGGTATGGTTTGAGGAAAGTGGGTGATGTTTTGGCTCTACAGTTCGGACAATGCTAATGAGCATAAGCAATGATTCTTCTGTTTATTAACTACACAATCCTTGCAGCTCCAGTGCAAGTAAACTTCAGATTCCAGATGTCTTGGCTGATAAACTACATTTATTACATTCAGGAGAAAAAAATGTGTATATTTGATTACTGGCTTGGACACTGCTTTAAGACCAAGGATGTCCTCGAGATAAAATAAGTAGAGATCAGTGTTCCACCCCAAGGTCATTTGGTATATTCATGTCAAAACATCAAAGACCAACATATTAAATAGAAATGCTTGTAACGTCAATTCCCTTGGGAGAGAACAGGAAAACGCCATGAAATTGCAAATACCATGACTCTTCAAACAATCAGCTAATACCATGACCAAATACTAAACTGGTTGCATGTACTGGTTTCAAGAAAATGTATTTGTTCCTACTTCACACAGACAAACGGTTCTATTAAATCAGCAAAAATATGGACATACAGATCAAATGAGCAATAAATTGAATGGTGGTGCAATATGATCATTCCTTTTAAAAATGAACATAACAGCAAGCTTAAACAGAAGTGATACATAAGACAAGTCCAGTTCAGGTATATCAGGGGTGCTCCACATCTTACTGCATCAACAGGCTTGAGCAGGTGTTTAGTTGTTTCTCCACTCTAGTATGGAGTGCCCCCCACCACTAGAACATAAAAGAACCAACCAGGCCAAGGGCAGGAGTCGTCTCTTCCTATGTAGCACAGCAATCTTCCCAGCAAGTGAACAATTCTCATGCAGCCGTCCAAAACAATACTAACAAGGGCCTGTTCAAAATGGCTGTTGTCACTTTTGGTGAGATCTATTTTATGTTTTCTCCCTACTAAGAAGTAATGGGGTAAAATGAAGGCTTCCAGACAGAATGCACAAAGAGTGTAGCCCAAAGTGCGGTCAGATTAAGAGTAATGATAACTGTGCTGCCCAAAAGAAGGCAGGGAGTGTTTTTTGCTGCAGTTGGCCTGAAATCAGGTCAGCTGAAAATGTGACATTTTGCGGTCACATGATATTTGATACATAAATATTTTTATACATGGAGCCGTTTGGCCTTGTAGAGCGCACAAACAAGCAATAAAGCATCGGCAAGTTCTTGACAAAACAGGGCCTAACGAAAACAAATTCACACAAAAATAGCCTCAAATTGAAAAAAGGAGAGAAAAGAAAAGAGGTAAAGTGACAGTGATAAGGCAGACACAGTCACTGCACATTCATTCAAAGAGCCACAAAGATTTTCAAATTCATATCCATGCAGGCTTCAGCAATGTTTCAGCAAAAATACATTTAGGAAATAGCTTTCTCAAAATCTTTTCCATCAATTGAGCTTTCAATCATTGAAAGAAAAAACATTTAACAGTCAGATCCTTGGAATTGGCTGATTTACAGTCAGACGGGAAAAAAACAGGCTTTGCAAAATGTAAAATTTTATTTTTCAAAAATGTAAGCAACAGATTACACAGTTAACTTTCAGCAAATGCAATCCTAACTTAAACAGTACTCACGTCCGGGACTTCAAAATGAAAGACTCACAAACTTACACACTATCTACTTATAATATACAAAAAAATACATAATAAATATTAAAATGGCCACAAGAGAAAAAAGTAAGTTAATCAAAACAATCAGTAGAGAGCAAATGTCGGGAAAGTAGAAACAAGACGCTGTGCCTTAAATACAATGTTTTTTTGTTGTTTTTCTGTTTTTGTTCTTTTTTTTTTTTTTACAAATTGTGCAAGAATTTATACTAAGGCTCTGGTCTTGATGTGACAGCTGTCCAGCTTACACACACACACACACACACACACATATATATATATATATACATATATACATATATACACAGTAAACC
>JBBPCX010000135.1:24650478-24687233 GCA_037974365.1 Hydrocynus forskahlii | reverse complement strand
ACACACACACACACGCACACACACACACACACACACACACACACACACACACACACACACACACACACACGCACACATACGCACACACACACACACACACACACACACGCTCTCTGCTCCCTGCATTCTGCGCACTCTGTGGGGTGTAGGTGTGTAGCAAACTGTTGCAGGATAAGAACTGGGGCATCTGGTGCAAAGCCAGTGGTGATGCTCATGAAAGTGGATATGCATTTAAAATGAACATGCACTTCATATTAATGTGAAAACACTCCTGAAATGCCTGGGGACATTTTAGAGGAGCACATCTGAAAATCAGACCCCCAGAAAAGAGAAAGAAATTTAAAAAAATTAACATTGTAACCATTAAGGCAAGAACATTTGGAGTGGTTTTTGGAACAATACTGTAACAATATGTCAGTGTTTAGGTACATGGATATGAAACATTTAACTGGTTCTCCACTGTCATTTTAGCACAAGGTTCTCAAGAGCAACTTTTAAAATCCAAACATTAAGACTGTTAGAAACTGAGATAAGAAAAAGAACATTGCCAGACACGGACATACTGCATGGATCATAAAACTACAGGAAATAATTTAAGCTGCAATTGGAAAACCACACATCAGTATCCATTTAATCCCGGCCCCTCCCCACCCTTCCCCGGAAAATTGAAAAAAAGGAAAGATATCACTTACATTTAAACCAATTTTATCCTCTTGTGAAGGTGTATTCCAACAGAGTTTGTCACCTCACATGTTTTGTTTACTTACAGTGAATGAGAAGTCTGTTGCAAACGAAAGCATTCATATTTCAGTTTGGGGAAAAAACGAGACATCCTTGCAATGCAACTCAGCAGAAAAAAGCATCTTTATAACTTCTTTATAACTTAGTGCAACTTTTAAACGCAAAACCATTCCAGTGATTCCGAGAAGGAATTCATATTTGTTTTCTGTCATGTACACCTTGAGTCTTCAACATATCCAAAGCAAAAAGGTCAGTCTAATGTTAACATCACATTTCTTTCCTTCTTTCTTTTTCTTTCTTTCATTTTTTCCTTTTTTTTGCTTATCTGCTTTAAAATGGCCTTCCATCGCAGTTGTTTACTAGAACATAAACACAGGAGGGGTCCTCCACTCCCTGATTATTTTTATTCCCTTTGAGCTTCACGTCTGACGCTCGTTCACATCAAGAGGTGTGTATGATTGACAGTTCCACATCAGGCCATTGGGGTGGGGGCTGGGGTGAGTAGGGAGTGGGGTTATAGTGAAGGAGAGAAAGGGAGAGCTATACAGGATATAACAGGACGTATCCCTGACCATTCAGGGGAGGCAAAAAAAAAACCCAAGACCAAAAAACCAAGCCTTCATATAACACAGTAGGGTTCCCTAGGTAACCTAGATTTTCTGCAGTAGAGGAGTGTGGTGCTGAAGCATCGTCTGAGCTCCCGGTTGGAGAAAATGCAGATGAAGGGGTTGACTCCTGCCTGAGCAAAGCTCATCCACACGGCTGCGGTGAGGTAGCCTCCAGGTACCACGGGTCCCCTGGCGAACACCCTCCAGTAGCAGGCCACCAGGTAGGGCCCCCACAGGCTTAGGAAGAAGAATGTCATGATGTAGAACATCCTGCTTATCCTCTTTTCAGTCTTGAACTCGTCCAGCACCAGCAGACGCCTGCGGCCTGCCGCATTGCTGTTCTGCCGGATCCCCAGCAGGGTCGGAGGTGTGGGGCCTCGGCCGAAGCCAGCTAGCCAATTAGCCGCGGCCTGGCCACTGGCCCCCGGACCGTGGAAGGTCCAGTTTTGGCTGACAGCCGGCACAAACTGGACAGGTTTCATCTTCCGGCGGTCGTGAACGAAAAAGATGAGCTTGAGGTAGACAAGCTGGGTGGCCAGGAGGATGAGGGCGAGGAGCAGCATGAAGCCTAACGAGTCGTTGGCACGGAAGGAACGGTGCTGGAAGGTGCACTGGTCCTCCTCGCGGATAAACGAGTAGGTGCCCACGTCCAGCACTGGTGGAAAAGCCATGGCCACGGACAATGTCCAAACCATACAGATGACAGCCAGGCAGGTCCAGAAGGTCAGCCTCTTTGTGTAGAAGCGGTGGTGGGCGATTGCCAGGTAGCGTGTCACGCTGATGCAGAACAGCATGAAGGCCGTGTGGAAACAAGAGAGCACACCCAAGAAGGCAATCACTTTGCAGGTGAGCGTGCCGTACGTCCAGGCGGAGCCATTCTTTACCGAGGTGAACACAAAGGGGAAGCAGATGGCGGAGCGTAGGATGTCCGAGGCGCACAGGTCCAGCAGAAAGTAGTAGGGCGCGCGGTGCAGGCTCTTGTCTTTGACCAGCAGGATGGAGATCAAGAGGTTTCCGACCACTCCAACGCCAATGATGAAACCCAGGGAGGTTAGTTTAAGGAACGTGGCAAGCGGAGAGAGATTCTGCAAGATGTTGTGGTCCCCTGCATGGCTATAGTTCGCCATAGATGGAGGAGGGATCATATAGATGATTAAAGCTTCAGCCAAGTATCATGATCTGGATGCGAGGGGGAGCGATAGATCCATTTGGTGTGCTTTGAAGCAGATTCCAGCCTTGTTATCTGCCTCTCTTCTAAGGCATCCTTTGTTCCTTTGTCTCATCACACCTAAAAAAAATCCCTGAAAAACACGATCCACCCATCAGGATTTTGCTAGCAGAGAAATAAACAGGCTGTTTTTCATTGCATTGCTCCCTCTACATCAGGCTTGGAGCCATTGCATAAGAAGCACTAATTTTCCTGCTTTTGTCGTTTTATTTCCCCATTACCTATTTGAACATCACATTAGACGTGCAACGGTATGCAGGCGGTGCAGAGCCTGTTTCCACTCACACAGTTGGTTTATTCAATTCGACATGACACAGACATTAATCCTGACGGTACCAGCGTTTTAAACATAAAGGAACACAAACAGAAAAGGCTCGTTCTACAACAAGACTTCTCATCATCAAGCTGTGATGGAGAAGAAGGGTTTTAGCTCGAGGTTTCGAGGCGTCTGCTGCGTGCAAGGAGTGAAACATTTATAGAAATGCAGCAGGAAAGCTGAGGAGCACACCTAGAGGATCTGCAGGACTGATTCGGTGGGCTCTTGTTTAACAGAGAACATCTCAGCCTGTGGGTTTTTTGTATAAAAACGAGCTGAGAGCGAAGCGAGCGTCCATGTTAGCTGAGAGAAAAGAAGCCAAACACAGAGGCAGCATCCCTTATGAAAGCCTTCATGGAAATGGAGAACTATATTCGACCCTATTCTCGCTCCAGATAAATTAAAAAATCCCAATACGCCGTGCAATTTTGCATAAACGACACACACATATCAATGCCTATAATCAATTTTACGCATTTATATTTTGACGCGTGCGGATGTCAAACTTGTCACATTCAACGACAATACATGAAGAAAGCACCCAGCCCGAACTGACTAGCTTCATCTGCCCTAAGAAGATCAAAATATTCTCCCCATTTCTGAACGAGCTGTCGTGTCGCACCGTTATTTCCCAAATCCTCGCCGTGCGCCTCCTGAATTTGTGAGCCATATTGAAGGCGTAGTCCAGCTGGGCTATTCGGACAATAAAACTACACCCTATCTTTAACAGTTTTATCCTGTTTTTGTTTTTATATTTTGTCGTTTTACCTCTCCGAGTGTCTGTGGGTTGAGTCCGACCGAGCCATCCTCAGCCCGAGCGTCCGCTTTTAGGAAAACCGACCGCAATCCGGGCTGCGCGCAAAACTGCACACACAATAGCGAGCGTATAAATTAGAAAGCGTACCTGTTGATATTGCCCTTTGTCTCCCTGGAGGTTATTTACATGGTAGGAGTCGTTTTGCCGTTAAAAAAGCTCGGTTTCGTGTTGCCTGCCCCCTTTTTTCCCCCACTGTGAATATACAGTAAGAGGCGCAGACGGAGCATGCGCACTGGCGCTGTTTGTGATCTGGCCGCGTCTCGTCTCTTGTTGCAGCAGCAGCAGCAGCAGCAGCAGCACCATCCTCTCCCTCGGCAACATCTGCACAATGGGGGCAGCATCACTGCTTTTCTACCCCTCCCTACTTTTCAGCCACTGTTCTCCACATCTCAGGCCTATTTAGCACGATCCAGTGACCGACTGAAGCATGAGTCACCCCCCTATTGATCTACACCCATGATACCCGAGCATATTTTTTTATTTGCAAAGCTCTCACAAGCAGCCAGCTGGAAATCAGCAGATTTACCACTGTGCTTCATGGACATGGGGTGAATAAGCTGGGGTTCACCTCAGGATAAGCTCAATCGACATGCATAATTAAAAGAAATCTCACCCTCCCCGCAGATGCTGGAATAATAAGCCTGCATCACAAGGCCCACCCCCTTTCTGGCATTATTTGTTTTGAAACTGCGAAGTTTAGGTGTGGATTTAATTTTTGTTTTGGCAGGGTGCTTTCACATGACATTCACACCAGTGCAAAAATCACATGACAGAACCACAGCTGGCCTAGATATAAGCAAAGTTTATTCAGTAAAAGAAGCAGGAGCCAATCACTGGTCTTGGAACAGCTCAAGCACAGCTCACTCCACAGAGATCACAAGGTTTAAGTGCAAACAGCATGGGGCATCAGGCTTTTCAGTGCTTCAAACAGACAGAAAGAAAGACAGACAGAAGTTTTGGAATCATAAACAGTGTAGGTGCCACAAGGAACAGTACAGTTGTGTCAATCATATGTCAGATGATGAAGACCCTTTATAAAAGTCCAGCATCCATGTTATGCAGGTGTGCTTACTCAGGTCAGGCCACAGGATCAGTCTTCCTGAAATGGTGCACACACATGAGAGCCAGTTTCTAGTGCCTATCACCTCTAACCTCAGCAGGGTCCCCTATCACAGTCTTGGCCCCCTGCTTTCAAGGAGAAATGCTCCTCAGGACATATTGGGAAGCGAGAGGCAGCCATGTCCAGGCCAGAGGGCGTTGGAGACAGGGGACAGATTTTGGAATCAAACTGTGTAGGTGCAACAAGGAACAGTACAGTTCTGTCAATCATATGTCAGATGAAGAAGACCCTTTATGAAAGCCCAACGTTAATGAGTCAGTTGTCACGTGTGCTTCCATGTTATGCTAAGGTCTGGCCACGGTGACATGTTAGAATGGCGTGCACGCGCGCGCACACACTGGAGCCAGTGTTTCTAACGCCAGCCTAAAGCCTTTAACCACAGCAGGACCCTCTCTCACAGTCTTTACTCCCTGATTTCTGGGGAAAATGCTCCTCAGGGCATATTACGAGGCGAGAAGCAGCCATGTCCAGGCCTGAGGGCGGAGACAAACAGGGGGCAGACTTTTAAAACAAACAGCGTAGGTGCCAGAAAGAACAGTAGTTTTTTTAATTGTAGGTCAGATGATGAAGACCCTTTATGAAAGTCCAGCGTCCGTGTCGTGTAGGTGTGTTTCCATGCCATGCTCAGGTCAGGCCACGGTGACATGTGGTAGAATCAGTGTTCCGGGAATGGTGCGCGCGCGCGCACACACACACACATACATACATATACATACACAAACACAGGACCCACGTGAGCCTAAAGCCTTTACCCACAGCAGGGCTCCCTCTCACAGTCTTGCCCCCTGCTCTCAGGGGAACATGCTCCTCGGGGCAAGTTAGGAGGTGAGAAGCAGCCGTGTCCAGGCCTGAGGGCGGGGGGGAGCAAAACTTCTCAAAACTGTCCGTTCCTCCTTCTGGCGTACCAGCCCAGGCAGGCGCAGAAGCCCACCACCGTGACAGTCATGCCCAGGAGAAGAGCCACCGCGTCGCCCCCGTCAAACGCCTCCGCGGGACAGACGAGAGAGGTAAAGAGGAGGCAGAGTACCACCAGCAGACTCTGGGACCTCCACCAGGACTCCATGTTGATCATGCTGCTAGATGCTGACGAGCACGTCACATGACCTGCCTGCGCTTCCCCGTTCCACGGCAACCAATCACAGCGGCGCTGCGCCCCCAAGTCCCGCTCCTTCTCCCAATCTGCACCGTGATTGGATAGAAAAATGAGACTAACATCATCATTTGTTTATTTACTGTGAGTCTTTTTTCCTACTCTACGCTAATGTCTGCTTACTGGATAGGCTATAGAATATGTAAAGGATATCAACAAAAAGTATATCAATATCAATAATGTTATCCATTATGTTTAATCTCATGCCATCTAGATAATCATTAAGTATGGAAAAATGTTCAATATAGACTATTAGGCTAATTCCTTCAGGAAGTTTAGTCAAGTTAAAACCTGAAGGACATTACACTGGTGGAAGATTATCGGCCATTTTAATAAAATGATAGAGACGTTGTTGTTTAGTTGATAAACAGCCTATGTTACAACGGTTGTTAAGCACTTATTTATTTATGCATATATACATACATTAATACACATATACACATAGACTATGTGAACTAATGACATGAAACATGAAAACAGCATATTTTGAGAAAGGGCTGTGCATTACCATTCATGAACAGCTCTATATCCCGACTATGCTGCAGAGTTCATTTTAGCCTTGTTTTAGATCAGTGGATCTGTTTCGAAATAGTAACCCTTCTTCAGCACCACAGTGTTGTCACATGTAGGATTACATGTTAGGTCTACTCTAAACACGATAGATCCACAGCTGGCCTACAAATTGTGGCATGGTATGATGTACGCTTATGTAGAAAGACTGCCAACATGACATTATGAATGAAGAAAATAAAAACCTTAGTGTGCAGTGTTAAAAAATCTTTGGTTGCTCCTTAAAATGATCTGCAGTGTTTTTTCAGAAAGTATGTCAACAAAGTCCTTGTGATTCTCTTTAAAGTAAGAGCTTTAACAACATAAATAGGCTCCAACCAGTCTTTGAGCTCATTTACTAAAGTATTGTTAATCGGAGTGTGGCCAGTTTTCTCTCTGGCGTGGTAAAGTTGGAGTGAGCATTTTGAAAATGCTCCAAATCGGCTGCGTTTCCGCTGGCTGACATGTCGGGCTATGTTTCACCTCATGCCACAAATTAATTGGCATATGGCGCAGTGGGGGCTCACCGGCTTTGCATCTATCTGTAGCTGGGTGATGCAGGACTCAGTGATTTAATTAGAGCATTCCAGCCAAAGTAAAACATTGACCTTGTAAGCCTGCCACGGTGTCTGACCGACCCGTCCACCGCTGTCCTGCTCGTTTACGGTGTTCTTTCCACAGCATGCCGGCACAGGGATTATCAGCAGGTCTGAAATGTGAGCCCGCTACTAAAGAGCCCCATTATAATGCTAGACACACAGCAGAGGAGATTAATGCCACTGTCCTAACCTGCTGGACAGATGCTCCTATTTCTCGATATTTGCACTTCTCTGTGCTGATCAATGACCAGCAGGCCTTTACAGGCCAGAGAGACAGGTGGCTTGTGAACACTGAAAAACAGAGTGGAATCAGAGGTTGCAAACTGTGATGAAATCTAAAAGTTCTTTAATAGACCTTGCGGTAAAAACAAACGTACCACAAGTACCAAAACAGCAATGCAATGTATACCATAAAGTTCCCTAAAGAAACAGATATAACAGATGGATCGATATAACAGATACACAAGTGTAAAGAATCAGTGATCAGTGCTCGATTCTGGACGGGGCTCAATTCTGGATGGGGTGTTTTGTATGTTTGTATGTTTGTATGTTCCCCTGATATCTGTGTGGGTTTCTTTGTGGAGTTTCAGTTCCCTCCCACAGTCCAAAGACATGCACATCATGTGGCTTGGAGATGCTAAATTGCCCATAGTGTCCACCCTTCAGTGGACCAGCATCTGGTGCTCAGGGTGTTTCTCTGCCTTTCACGCTAAGATCGCTGGGCAACCCCCAAAACACACAAATCCCCTGTCACCCTGATAAGGACAGGAGGTGCATGAAATGAATGAAAGAGTGATTAACTTTTTCAAAGTCTGAAGAACCTCCACATAACAGTGAGCTCTTAATTCACAGGGTTGTACATCAATTACATTTTTCTAAATGAAACAAAACCCATGTAGAAACTTATTTTCAGGAGCTCGTGCTTGTCCCTATTTACAGAAAATGAGATTCAGCCACATTTAGGGCTACAGCGCGTGGGCCTTCCTATGCCAGATACAAACTAGCTTTGTAGCCATCACTAGGCTATATATCATCGCGCCGTGAAGGTTTTGAATAGAAGTAAGCACAACTGGTTTTGCATATTAGACCTTGGCCTCTTCCACTTCAAATCATGTTATTTTCCCTCCTCCCAATTACTGTCTCCATTTGAAGTGACGGATTCATCCACCTGTGCTAGAAAAAGCACACACAAAACACCCTCTCTCAAGATTCATTATGCACCGAAATAGGTTTCTTAGAAGAGAGGGGTGAAAGTGAGTCTTAGAAGCAATTGCTGCCTTTGTGGCGAGCCACTGCTACATCCATAATGAATTCCTGTGAGACAACATGACAAATGGATTGTCCTGTGGCTTTCGTGCTAATGTTCTGGATGTTAAATACTTAACAGAGCTGAGATGTTCACCCAGAAGAAGGACGACTGGCCCCTCTGAGTCACACGGGCTGGCAGGGCTGCCGAGGAGAGGCACTGTGCTTTGAAATGGCTTCAAGGTAAGCTGGACTCACTAAGCATCTCGTATGGCAGAGTTGGCCTGGCTTGGCCCGTGCAGGAATGAGCTGCTGAACATGGTAAACAGCGAGCACTCGCTGCCATGGCTCAACAGTTGGCAGGCCAGTGAAAGGGAAATCTATTCATGGCGAAATAGTTTGATTGCATCGTTATCCAATTCATTTCCTTTCTGACTTTCGCCCCCCCTTCCCTTACATCTGCCCCCTCCTCCCGTCGGCGGTCTCCACCTGGTGAAAGACACGCACTGTCCCACTTCCAATCTGGTGCAGTGTCAAATCTTAATGGAATTTATGATCAATGGTTTTGAGCCCAAACCACTTTATTTTCTTGTTTTGTTTGTGTTCTGTCTAGTGCTCTTTTTCTTTTTTTCCCCCTTCTTTTCTTTTTTTCGAACTAAGATAAATTGCACAGCGTCGGCTGTGCTACTTTTTCTTCGACTGCTCCTAAATTCTCTCTCTCTCTCTCTTTCTCTGCCCTGGAGAGAGAGAGAGAGGGCGAGTGAGAGAGATACAGAGAACCCTTGAGCTGTGTCTGTGTAGTAAAGAAACAAAACTATTTCATGGGCCAGTGCTTGTGTGGTTATTGCTGGACATGTGACCCAACCCCACCCCTTAACATAAGATGATGAAATGAAATGAGTGTCACAATTTACCGGTTCATTATAGAAATGCATGTTGATTAAAGGTGAAATCTGCAGATTAAAAAAAAAAATCCACATAAATTAGTTGCTGAGAGTGTTTTGGGGTGAATTGATGGTTCACTGTAGAGAAATTAACCGACTCAGATGCAGTTTTTTGTTTTAGGAATACACATATATGGCCATTTTCAAACCAGTGAATCTATGCATGGCTTTTATTTTATTTTATTTTTTAATTAGTTTTCTTTGAGTACCAATTTTTAAGAACTTTACATGGACCCCTCTGATGTCAATTATCTGAACTGCTTATCCAAACTTGGGTTGTGGGGCGGTGCTGTAGCCTGAAACACCCTGGACGGATCGCTAGTCCATCAGAGGGCAGTCACACACTCACACACTCATTCATGTGTCCGCCCCCCCCAAAGGTGAAATTTACCATCTCTGTTTGGACTGTGGGATGAACAGCAGCACCCGCTGGAAACCCATGATAAACTGTTTCATAAGGAAATATGATGCAGAAATGAGCGTCATGATAAGAATAATTCATTAACGGAGTACATGTTGAACCCATCCATTAAAAAAAAATCCATTCAGTCACTGAAATGAAGTCATTCAGGGTAGCTTGATGGTTCACTGTAGAGAGAACAGGAGGCACCCTCAGAAAGGAACAGGTGCTCCCAGCAAAAACCCACACAGAAATCATCTCAAACCCAGGACCTTCTTGCTATGAGTCACTTGCCATCAGAGTAACCATCACACATAACTTCCTGAGTCTGCCTTTAGAGGCTGATGCATTGTTCCCATCAGCACCATGGTGAACAATTCTGACTCTGCAAGATTCTTTGGAGCATTTCACAGCACTCTGAACAACTTAACACACTTTTCAAAGGTATACCAGAACCATGCTGTTCCTGAACTGTACTGTGTGGGGTTTTGCTACAGTTTCAGAAGTTGTAGCACACTTAATTTTTTTCCGTACTTCATGAACTTCTCAGTTGTTTATTTATTTATTTATTTATTTATTTTTGTGTGGACAATAAAAAAAAGCAACGGCCTCTTTCTATGACAAAATTTTTTGACAAATCCAAAAGTAGTGGCACGGGTCAGTACGCCTGCGGCTCGCTTCTGGCTCTACCATCGAGCAGAGCCGTGACACCATGGGTTGGGTACGGATCGCTTTATTTGTTATGGAAAAACTTTGGTCGAAGTATGGCATGGTTCCTTGTGTTGGTGGTAAAGCACCACTAATCATGTAACATACTCATGTAATATGCAATCGGTGGAATTCCCATTTTATACATAAGAAATCAGATGGACCAGGCATCTTGGTGCACTGAGCTGAAGGACATGCAGACTGGCTGCAGAGCTTCAGGCAGAGGGGCATGAACAAGGCATCCTGGGTGAAGCACAGAGGATTCCTCGTGCTGCCAGTGGAGGAAGTGACACGGCATCACGGCCCCTCTCGCTGCTTTAAATGCCATCATCGTGCATGACGGGTGCAATCATGCACTCTGTCTGTGTCTTGCGCTCTGCCATGATTCTCTCGGCAGTCAGGCAGACGGCGCACTGCCCTCCTTATCTGGAAATTTAATCTAATGTCAGAATCGCTTTACATGGGGATAATCCTGCTTATGTCCAAATACCATATTTTTGGCGTTTTAAGCAGCGTGAGCTATACACTCTCCATCAGCACCACCACCCTTCCCTGTCCGCCCCACCCCCACTGTGTCTTGGAAGAGCAAAAAATAGCAGCCTGATGAGGGAGCAGGAGATGAAAGACCAGCCTGCCTGATGTTGAGAGCTCAGCGGAATCCCTAGAACACTCCTTTCTCCAGATGTGTTTTAGAGGCTGGCTGGGGAAAAGTGTGTGTGTGTGTGTGTGTTGGGGAGTGGGCTCATTGTCATAATGGTCGCTGTACTGTAGTGAGATTAGATCAAGGAGGTATTAGAGGAGAATGGCACTGCGAGACAGATGCCCGAAAGTGTGCCACGGATGCTTGCTGGCTCGTGTCCCCCTCCTGTTTTCTTTTTTTCTTCTTTTTTTCTAGAAGCTGCTCTTCCTCATGGTCGCATCTCAGCTAAAAGCATGTCAGTCCGCCTGAGGCCAGTCCTCCCTCCTTCTGTCTCTCTCCTCTCTCTTTCTCTCTCTCTCTCTTTCTCTCTCGCTCTCTTTCTCTCTGCCTCTCTCTCTCTCTCTTTCTCTCTCTCTTCCTCTGTCTCTCATCCTCTCTCTTTCTGTGTCTCTCGTCCTTTCTCTCTCTCTCTCTCTATCAGTCTCTCTCACTATCAGCCTCTCTCTCTCTCTAATAGTCTCTCTCTCCCCTAACTAAAAGCCACTCTCTCTCTCTCTAAAAGCCTACACAGACTCTCCAGTGACCTCCCTCACAGATGTTTGCATCATCTAATCCTTTACACTGCCATACACACGTCGTGGTCATGTTAGAAAAAAACAGGTGTTACGTGTATTGATTGATTCGAATGCTGCTGTAGTGTAAGTGCTAAAACGAAAAAGAAGGTGACGTTTCATGAAACTGTTTGTGTGTCATTGTGTGTGTATATTTGCGTGTATTTATCTCTTTTTGAGGACCGAATTTTCTCACACTACTAGGAATACTGGCCCAAATGTCCCCACAATGTTAGGAATCCTAGAAACATGTTGTTTCATGTCCTCACAGGGAAATGTGCTATTTTAACAACAATGTCATCTTTTTAGGAAAAGAATTAGAGCACAAACACTGTCTTTGGGTCACTGAGGTTCCAGTTCGTCCCAAAGGTGTTGGATGGGGTTGAGGTCAGGGCTCTTTGCGGGTCAGTCAAGTTCTTCCACACCGAACTCATCCAGCCATGTCTTTATGGAGCTCGCTTTGTGCACTGGGGCACAGTAATGCTGGAATAGAAAAGGTTCTTCTCCAAACTGTGTCCAGAAAGTCGGAAACATGGTGTTATCCAGAATATTTTGGTCTGATGATTACACCCTTCACTGGAAGTAAGACACCTACCCCAAACTCTGTGTCACAATACTTCTGTCCATATAGTGTAAGTGAAATGTCCCCACAAGTATAGTATCACCCATGTTCCCATGCTGGCGTGTGTGTTTTCCTGCCTAGAGGAGCGGTGTGGGTTAGAGAGAGGGTAACATTTCAATGCTTTCGCTGTTTCCATGGCGACTGAGACTTCAGCCTCGCTCTGCCCTCGCCTCGAGTTCACTGAGGAGATGAACACATGAAGAGAGAAGAAGGTATGTTAGCTGACAAATAATCGGCCTAGATTGCTATTACTTCATGCAAATCCCCTTTTCTATTTTTCAGATGCAGAAAACCTAAATTCTCCAGACATGACTACATCTTTTGCCCTTTTTTCCTTTTTTGTTCAGCGGTGGCTTTGTGAAAAGAAATTCTCTTTGCCATATAGGGATGCACTCCGATGACAAATGCTCAATAAATAAATAAGAAAGACTCCCCAGGACACACAGAGAAGAGGAGTGCTTAGCCAGGAGAACTGATGGGTGTCCAGTCTATAAAAGTGCTCAGGGACTGAAACGGACCCCTGAATTCTAAACACAAACATGCAATCATTCTTTCTCTCTTTCTCTCTCTCTCTTTCTCTCTCTCTCTCTCTGTATCTCTCTCTCTCTCTGTATCTCTCTCTCTCTCTATGTCTCTCTTCCTTTCTCCATGTTTCTCTCTCTCTCCTCTCTCTCTCTCTCTCTCTGTATCTCTCTCTCTCTGTATCTCTCTTTCTCTCTCTCTCTCCTCTCTCTCGCTCTCTCTCTCTCTCTGTATCTCTCTCTCTTTGTGTATCTCTCTTTCTCTCTCTCTCTCTCTCTCTCTCTCTCTCTCTCTCTATGTCTCTCTTCCTTTCTCTCTCCATGTTTCTCTCTCTCTCCCTCTCTCTCTCTCTCTCGTGCATCATGTCCAATTGGGCAGTAAACAGCCTATTAAGTGACCTATTTATCCACGGCCAATTCTGCTGGCTCACTCGCAGCAATTACTTTGGCTGGATGTCTGATGTGGAGTGCCTCAGAACGCTTGGCTTTCAAATAGATGATTCTGCAAGAAACCCCTCTCCCCAGGCCTCGGTTCACCCTACCCCAAGATGAGGATGCACACTCTATTGTTATAACAAGATTGCAGAGAGGTTAGAGAGAAGGGCACTGACTGCTGTCCAGGACATGGCAGAGGTGTAAGTGTTCTGAGTTTTTGGCTGAAAGTGTCTGATTTTTTTACCCACGTCTGACTACACAATCACTTGACTGCTGGAGGCTTTTCAATGCGAATTTAAGGACTGTCTTATTATTTGTGTAGAGACCTGGGCCAAAACAAGACACGTATCATTACGTTATGCTAGTTTTGAGAAGGTTATGACCTTTTTCATCCAAAATGCATATAGGGCAAAATAGTACTCAAACTTACTACTATTGTATGGTTATCATCATTACACATGAAAAGGACAAGAGTACCCACTGAGCAAAGTCACGTTCAAAAGATGTCATTTGAACATCTTTTTCATGCATTTAAAGATGTCAGAATGAATGTTTTAATGGTGAAATTTGTGAAAAAAAAGTATTTGCAAATATTTGTAAATAAATATTTAGACAGTACACAATAACAGCAACAGAAACATTATACTATGAACACATGCAACAGTACCACAACTGTTGAACGTCTGCCAAATTCCTGCACCTGTACGTTCACAGAAAAATCTCTAGGCATTACTACCCAGCAAACATGAGATACGACCTGCACATCTGGCAGACGTCTCTTGTTTGCTGGACGGGTTCGTGGTCCCTTTAGATTGTAAATAAAAGGGCTGTATCTGTGACATTGTGACACTTGTTTCCTGTCACCACCAATGTAAAGAAAGCTTAGCCAATACATTTTGCTGCAGTGGACCATTTCATACTAAAACCAACCATTTAATTATGCAGAAATAAAAGAAAAGTTTGGTTTGCCAAAAAATCCAGCGGACACAGTTAGTTCCAAAGTTTGCTTTCTTAGTTTTGCAGTCAAAAGATTTTGGGTTCTTTTTGTTTTGACCACATTAGCCTCCAGAAGCAAACTTTGGACACTGAACATGTCCTGGCAGATCAGTTGCATTTGGGGGAAATTTATGCAAGTTGAATTTTTCTATGAACAATTTCATTAAACCATAATGACACAAATGGGACTCCTCAAGCCTTAAGGTGTCACCATTATATAACTTAGATTTTAGTTCAGTCATTTATTATTATAGCACCATTAAATGAATTATGAATTCTTAATCATTTTTGGTAGAAACAAATAGTATTGAATTCAAGGAGTTCAATGTATGAGGACTGCTCTGTACAATATAGGTCCATCAGAATGTTGCACAGGCTTTTCTTCCATGATGCATATAAGTCAGCTTTTAGTACTTTTTGTCCAGTGACAATGCAGTGGTTTACTTGCAGTATCAGAATGCAGCCATGCGTTATCTACAGCCATGAGAGCTGCACTTGCCTGTCTAGGACATTAATGATGCTGATGATTGTACTGCTGGTAATTACAGGCTTCAGGGAAATAGCTGCTGTGTCAAAGAAGCTAGCGACTCTCAAGCTAAAGTTCCTCCTTTCCTCCCATGGGCCTGGCAGCTAATCCATTATAAATGGTGGGTATCTCAAACAATTGCTATTATTCTGTCGAACAGCAAAGACGCCTGTATCCAGTTGTGTCGCTTTTAATGAAATGTTAGAGAAGTTAGAAGTCTATAGTCAGGGAAGATGGTGAAGTGTTGGAAAACTGGCAACAAAAGGGAATGAGGAGGTTTAGAGTCAAATAGTTTAGCTCCTATTTAGACACTATTCAGGTGGTCTAAAGGAGGAAGCATTTTTCATAACTGACAAATGTGAGCTTTAAGTACACCAACAAATGAAGTCATTTAAGCATATCTTTTCAATGATTACATATACTTTAGAAATTTTTAGACAATAATATCCCTGATGAATACAGCAAGTCATTAACAGTCATTGTCAAGTGCCAACAATTACCCATTGAATGATCTCCCTTTGATGCACAGCTTATTATATAAGCCGTTTCACATTTCCCTTCATTTGCTGCATGTTTGATTTGTGGGCCAAGTTTGATGATAAATACACTTGGGATGATCTCACCAGACGAACTTGTCCTCCGGGTTAGTAATTTGAGGTTCTTGGTCTTTACAGTCCTGTAAATGGGCACATACAGTCAGGTCCAGTAATACTGGGACCTCAACACAGTTCTAATCTTTTTGGCTCTGTACACCACCACAATGGATTTGAAATGAAATGAACAAGATGTGCTTTAACAGCAGACTTTCAGCTGTAATTTGAGGGTATTTACATACAAATCAGGTGAATGGTGTAGGAATTACAGTAATTTGTATATGTGCCTCCCACTTTTTAAGGGACCAAAAGTAATGGGATATATTAACAATCATAAATCAAACTTTGTAGTCAATTACAGCCTGAAGTCTGGAGTGCATAGACATCACCAGACACAGGGTTGCATCCCTGGTGATGCTCTGCCAGGCCCCTACTGCAACTTCAGGTCTTGCTTGTTCTTGGGGCATTTTCCCTTCAGTTTTGTCTTCAGCAAGTGAAATGTATGCTCAATCGGATTCAGGTCAGGTGATCAACTTGGCCATTGCATAACATTCCACTTCTTTGCCTTAAAAAACTCTTTGGTTGCTTTCGCAGTATGCTTTGGGTCATTGTTCATCTGCAGTCCAATGAGTTCTGAAGCATTTGGCTGAATATGAGTAGATACCTAACCCTAACCCTAACCCTGAAACACTTAAGAATTCATCCTGCTGCTTTTGTCAGCAGTCATATCATCAATAAATACAAGGAAACCAGTTCCATTGGCAGCCATACATGCCCATGCCATGACACTACCACCACCATGCTTCACTGATAAAGTGGTATGTTTTGGATCATGAGCAGAGCCTTTTCTTCTCCATACTCTTCTCGTCCCATCACTCTGGTACAAGTTGACCTTTGTCTCATCTGTCCATAGGATGTTGTTCCAGAACTGTAAAGGCTTTTTTAGATGTTGTTTGGCAAACTCTAATCTGGCCTTCTTGTTTTTGAGGCTCACCAATGGTTTACATCTTGTGGTGAACTCTCTGTATTCACTCTGCTGAAGTCTTCTCTTGACTGTTGACTTTGACACACATACACCTCCCTCCTGGAGAGTGTTCTTGATCTGGCCAACTGTTGTGAAGGGTTGTTTCTTCACTAGGGAAAGAATTCTTCGGTCATCCACCACAGTTGTTTTCCATGGTCTTCCACGTCTTTTGGTGCTGTTGAGCTCACCACTGCATTCTTTCTTTTTAAGAATGTTCCAAACAGTTGATTTGGCCACACCTAATGTTTGTGCGATCTCTCTGATGTTTTTTTTAATTATTTTTCAGCCTAATGATGGCTTGCTTCACTGATAGTCACAGCTCTTTGGATCTCATATTGAGAGTTGACAGCAACAGATTCCATATGCAATCAGCACACTTGAAATGAACTCTAGACCTTTTATCTGCTCCTTGTAAATACACTAATGAGGGAATAACACACTCCTGGCCATGGAACAGCTGAGCAGCCAATTGTCCCATTACATTTGGTCCCTTATAAAGTGGGAAGCACATATACACACTGTTGTAATTCCTACACCGTGCACCTGATTTGTATGTAAATACCCTCAAATTAAAGCTGAAATTCTGCAGTTAAAGCACATCTTGTTCATTTCATTTCAAATCCATTGTGGTGGTGTATAGAGTCAAAAAGATTAGAATTGTGTCGATGTCCCAATATTTATGGACCTGACTGTATGTGTCAGTCAGATTGTTCGGAGAGGAACTTCTGTATTTTCTTGCCAATTCCCTTCTTCAGCCTTAAGATACTCCACCTGTATGAACATGTATGTAAGACACGTGGTCTTGTAGCCGGTGGTGGGCCCTGATAGGGTCATTTGGATTCTGTCAGCAACTCTCCAGCCTTAGCAACAAGGACCTGCAGGGGAGGGATAAGGATAAGAGGATAAAAAAAAGAAACAAAGCAAAAACAGAAAAATCAATAAGATAACAGGATGTCATGGTTTTGAAAAGGGAGTGAGGACGAGACTATAAAGCTTTGTCTTCATCAGTGAACTAACAGGGACACCTGGATCCAGTGAAATTTTCCCACAAGGCTAGAATCTGAACTACGAGTGGCTCTGGAGCAGCGGCCTCTTTCCATTGTCCACCAAAACATTTCTTGAACCAAGGTCATTTTTGAAATGTCTCCAAGTTTGATCACGGGACATGAATAAAGCGATGAGTCATGGTTTTAGCACAGTAGTTTTTGGATTCTCTGATGACTCAGCCTTTTAACCAACACCCTCCTTCCACCGAAATCATTATCTTCATTGTGCGCTCTGTCTTTTATATGACAGCAAAGGCTTCATCCCTGTCAGTCCTGCACTCCGATAGCGCAGTAAGCGCATGCAAGTGCGGAGTGAATCATCCTGAGATCAGAATGCAAAGCAGCTTTCAGTAAAACTCTGGTGATCGGAGGAGAGAAGGAGAAGGGAGGCTTTTGCTTTAAGACAGGCCAGTGACTCAGCAGCAGAGCACAGACCAGATGTTAAGGTGCAAGCATAGTCAAGGTACCATCAGAGAAATGTGTAATGAGAGGAGCCCACATAGTGTTACTCAACCACGCATAATGGCTCAAAAGGATTACCATTTCAATAGAAGATGGCCTCATGCGAAAGTAAAAGGAAATGTGTATGCTTTCACACCAATTGTTCAGTATTAGTGGAACTACTACAACTTGTGGCCTAACTTAAATTCAATCATGTAAACAGTTTTAATATCTAAGATATTAAGACATGACATGGTGCACATTTTAGGACATACTCAGAACAGTGTCAGATCTCAAGAGAGAAACTGGCATAATTCTTCAGAGCAACATTGAGTTCAGTTGGAGATCAGACATCCTTTTTTTGAACCTTTTTTTTGTTTGTTTGTTTTTTTTACAAGTATTTTTAGTGTTACACCAATACTAATATAGTTCAACCTCATTTCAGTTAAACAAAACCACTGTCCATGATTAATTTATTTAATTCCTATTGACAATCAGGACAATTTATTACTGCCTTTTTTAACCGTAGCGCTCCTTTAATGCATTGGTGTCCTGCTAAACCAGCAATGTCTTGCCATAGTTTTATGTGCTTGAGTGAATTGCTTGTCAGGTAGTGATGAATTATTACAGGAGTCTATGCTGTCAGTTCAAAACTGAACTGAGAGAGGCATACTGTTCCACTGGCACTCATCCCAAGCCTGAAGTGTCATTACCCTGCAGTACAGTAAACACAGTAGCTCAAGCACTGCATGCTTTCTTCTAGGAGAACTCCGTCTTCTTGAGAAAATTAAACATTAGTTTGGATGTAGAAGTGTCCTTGACCAGTTATTTCCTCCCTATCCTCCCTGGAATAGGAGGTTAGGTTGTGGTTTTAGGTTATTGACTTCTTGAGCTGCAGATCAGCTTAGCAGTGATGAGGCTTCTCATGTAACCTCGAATCTCAGGCGGTCCAGTAACTCCTGGATCCACCGAGTCACCACTGTGGAACAGCCCTATGTCTCAAGGGACGTCGAGCACTTACTTTCTAGCAAGTCACAGGCACATACGCCGTGCTCAAAAAATGAGGTGAAGATTCACACAGAGATTTATGCCTGGTTGTTAAATGGTCAGAACAAAAGCACTGAGTGTGACATGCATGATGGATCAAGCTTTTACCATAAACTCATTAGGAAGCACATAAAAATGCCTAATGTTGATTAATCTAATATGCAATGCAATCCTTAATATACATCATTGTTAAAGAAAAATTAGGCCCATTTCTCAGACTTTATACATAATTCTGCATTATATATGTATAAAGTCTGAAAAAAAAACACACCCGTACCCCATCCCTTCCTTTGTCTTACCTTCTGACTTTCTTTGATAGGTGTTGTTTAGGTATCATTTGTCCGGTGTTGTTTAGGTGTACCAAGCATGCAGTATCTTAGTTGAATGGTAGATGTTGACTTAAATTTTGCTGTACAGGTCTAAGATACAGCTGTGGACTACTTGAGCACTGATGTACATCGCTCTGGATAAGAGCGTCAGCTAAATGCCGTAAACGTAAACATTATGCTTTCAATCAGAGTGGTTTGACGTGAAATACACTGTTCTAGAGAAACAGGTTGATATTGTTCATAGTGGTGGTGATTGGAACCAGATGTATTAACACCTCTACAAGTGATCTCACAAAGTTATTTTATTATTGTAAAATAAATTCTTCAGCCTATTAAATTACTTTACTGCCAATTGTTTGCCAGCAAGCAGTGTAACTGGTTTAATTCAACTTTAATTCAATGCAAACATTGCAAAAGAAAAAAATGTAATGAACAAAAACAAATATTTTACATCAGTTAATACCTTCTAAACACTTCATATCAATTTCTGCCCTATTCCAGTTTCTACAGTGTGCATGGAATGGAAATACAAAATCTAACACACTGCCTAATGCCAGAGACGGTAAATGCATGGTATTATAAGACAAAATAGCCTCCAAATATGCTACAGTTTTACCTTTATCAACATTACATAAAGGATAAACACTCAAAAGATACATGTAGGTTAACTGGGTGTTTTGCATAGTAAATACATTAAAAAGGTAGCTAATTCAGATCCTTGGTTCCTTTTGTCAACGTTTTAAAGAAATTAGAGCTGGAAAGTTTCTGGAGAATTAATAATTATCCTTCAGACCCAGGGTGGACGTCTGGACTTGTCTTGGACTTGTCTTGTCTTGCGCATGGACCTGGCCATTTGTCTCACCAAATATTCCAGTGGCCTTTAAAATTGTGTTTCCTCCATTTCTCTGTGGAGGCCACCATGCCAAAGTCTTTGAGAAAAAAAAATAATTAGAAAACATTAATCTCCATCCCCAGTCAACAAAATTCTATATAGCAAAATTAATACCATCCTTCAACAATAAATTAAAAACCTATCTATAATGCATATATGCTAATCATTTTCAATTGGTCACAGACATGATGTTGGCGGGACAAGTGCATTAGGTGATTTATTTAAAGTAAATTACATGGCCTCATTTTCTTTTTGATCATTACAAATAATAGTCATGCAAAAAATCATTTTGTCATAGAGGACGTTATTTCTCTAGCATCAAACACAGGTACACTACCAGTCAAAAGTTTGGACACACATTCTGATTCAGTGTTTTTTCTGTTTTTATTATTTTCTACATATACCCAATTAAAATAATTACTCAAAATAAGACAGCTCAAATGTCAGGAGTTACACAATAAAAGAAAAAGAATAAAAACAAAGATGGACATTAAATCCTCCATTAAAATAATTACTCAAAACAAGACAGCTCATATCGTGTACCATACAACAACTACAAAAGTACAGCAAATACAAAGAAGAGGTAATGGAATAGGCCAGTGTAAAAAGATGAGTTTTTAGCTTTGCTTTGAATTCTGAAAGTGAAGTGCAAAGGCGTAGAGCAAGAGGAAGGGCATTCTAGTGTTTGGGGCCAGCCACACTAAAAGCCCTGTCGCCCTTAGAGCGCAGACGAGCAGAGGGAATGGACAAGAGGTGACCATCTGAAGAACGTAGGTTGCAGGTTGTAGGTTCATATGGTTTAAGCAGATTTTATAGATAAGATGGAGCCAGATCATGTAAGGATTTGTAAACCAGAAGGATGATTTTGTATTGTACGCGATATTGTACAGGAAGCCAGTGTAATTGATGCAAGGTGTAATGTGTTCCTGGGATCTGGTACGGGTTAAGACTCTAGCAGCAGAATTTTGGACATACTATAACCTGTTTAATCTCTTTGCTGAGACACCAAACAGCAAAGCATTACAGTAGTCCAACCTTGTTGCAATAAAAGCATGAATAAGTGTTTCTGCAGCAGACAAACTAAGGGAGGGATGGAGTTTGGAAATGTTTTTTAGATGGAAAAAAGCTGTTTTAGTGACGTTTTTGATGTGTGAGTCAAAAGATAAAGTAGAGTCGATTGTAACCCCAAGGTTTCTTACTTCAGAAGTGGTAGTGGTGAAATAGCCAGGGATGGCTAAGTGTAGTTGCTTGAATTTCTTCAATACATCCGGGGTTGCAATAAGAATAGCTTCTGTCTTTCCATGGTTTAGTTTGAGGAAATTCTGTGTCATCCAGTCACTAATGGCATTTAGACAACTGACCATGTTGGAGGGAAGTAGTGTATGGGAGGGTTTTGTGTGAATGTAGGTCTGTGTGTCATCAGCATAGCAATGAAAATTTAAGCCATACTGCCGTATAATGTGACCCAGGGGAAGAATGTAGATATTGAAAAGCAAAGGTCCTAGAACAGAACCCTGAGGGATGCCCCAAGAAAGGGAGGAGTTGGGAGACCTAAAGTTAGTGATGGAGACAAAATGCTCTCTATCTGTGAGATATGATTTAAACCACGAGAGTGTGATACCCATAATACCCAGAGGAGTTTCTAGTCAGGTCAGCAGGATGTTATCAAAAGCAGCTGTGAGGTCTAGTAATAAAAGAATACTAACATTTCCTCTATCAGCTGCCATTAACAGATCATTTGAGACCTTGACTAGGGCTGTTTCAGTACTGTGCTTTGCCTTGAAGCAAAGAAACACCTCCCATAGGTCGTTTTGTATTAGGTGTTCTCGCAGCTGAAGGGCTACTGTGCGCTCAAGAAGCTTGGCAATAAAGGAAGGTTAGAAATAGGACGATAGTTTTTCAAATTATCAACAGCTGCTCCTGTTTTTTTTTTAAAACAGGAGTAACAGCTGCAGTTTTAAGAGGGAATGGGACACATTATGGGACACATTCAGTAAGAAGAGATATATTTATAATTTGAGTGATGATAGGACAAAGAACTGGCAAGCAGGTCTTGACTAATGGGGTGGGCATAGGGTCAAGGAGGCAAGTGGTAGGCCTGGCCTTAGTAGCAAGATCTAGAACAAAGTGTTCATCAACTGCCCTAAAGACAGAGAGAGTCTGAGTGCTGCAAAAGTAATGTTGGTATCAATCGAAGCATTTGAGGTTAACTGGAATTGGTTATAGATGGAACCAATTTTATTATGGAAGAAATCTAGGAACTCCCAGCAGAGGTTTGTCGAAGGAGGAAGTGGGAATTATTTAGCAGGCTGAAGTAGGCTCTTGATGGTAGAGAAAAGAGCTCGTGGGTTACCCAGGCTTCTGGCAATTATGGTGGTGTAGTACGAGGACTTAGCCTCATTTAGAGCCTCTTTATAGGCAGATACATGATCTTTATATGCCATTTCATGAACAGTTAAGGCAGTTCTTCTGCTTAGTCACTCAAGTTGGTGCCCAGCAGCTTTCATTCTACGTAGTTCAGGTGTGAACCATGGAGCAGAAAAAAATAAACTTTGTATGTCTTTAAAGGAGCAATGTGATTTAAAGTGTGTGTATTGTAGAGCAGAACTAAATCTTCAGGGCATGCATTTAATGATTCCTTCACAAGTTTTGTTTGCAGAGTGTCCAACATCATGGCTGTATTAATGTACTTTGGTTCCTATATGTGATGGAGCCAGAAACATTTAGTCAGTGAAAGGAATTAGGGACAGCAATATTAAATAGCACAGCCTTATGGTCAGAAAAGGGGAGATCTTTACCACAGAGGGCAGATGGAGAAGTGCCAAATGTGCAGACAAGATCTAGAATATGGCCTTTGGAGTGAGTGGGAAAGTTTAGATGTTGAGTGAGATCAAAACAATTGAGCGTGTTAAGAAAATGTTCTGCAAAATTACAGCTATTAGAGTCAACATGTATATTAAAATCACCTAGGACCACAATGGATGAGTACATGGGACAAACAGATGAGAGCAGCTCAGCAAACTCATGAATAAAAAGAGAGGATGCTTTGGGAGGCCTGTAGATAAGCAGTAAAAGTAAAGGGCAATAGCAGGGTGAGGCCGAAGCACCTAACCCACATCCTAACAGTCTAGCATGATAGCCAACAGGTGTAAACCACTGACAATCCTACAATCCTGCGGGCTGGCGATGAAGGTAGCCGAGTCTATAGGTGTATAGCAGCTCTATTAAAGCAAGAAACTCACTTACTAAGCAAGGTACTTACCCAAAGAGCAGTTTCAGAGGAGTACAGATGAGAGGGCTCACACACAACACAGGATGGAGAGTGCAGCGTCCCGGCAGATTTTCTAGCTTGGGAAGAGGAAGATTTATACAGTCCTCACTGCTGATCCACTCAGTCGATAAATCTACAGAATTGCAGCAAGACAGCAAGATAGTCCACAGGAAACACGAGATACTGACACAGTAATCCACGGTTTTCCACAGGATCAGTCAAAAAAATAGTGAACCGTAATCATACTAATGATGAAGATTTCAAATTTAAACAATCCTAAAACAAAACTTAAAACACAAACTTGAAACAATACTTTAAACACGTTTAGGTATCTAAAACAGACGATCCGATTCCAGAGAGTAGCGGCAGCCGAAACTTCCGGTTCCCCTGCACTGTTGATGATGGCTATTCTTCTTTTTTCTAAATTAATATTGAAACCAAACAAAATTATGAAGGAACACATGGAATTATTAACAAGAAAAAAGACAAACCAGAATATGTTTTGTAATAAGGTAAGGACTGTTGTTTCTTTTTATTTAATTAAGTGGAGTAGAACCGTAGTGGAATAGGATTACTAACTGTGTACCAACCCTACCATCACAACTGATGATCCAAACACATTAAGAAGGCAAGAAATTCCACTAATGAACTATTGAAGAAGCACATCTGTTAATTAAATACCATTCCGGGTCGATTCCTCATGAATCTGATTGAAAAATGCCAAGAGTGTGCAAAGCTGTCATCAGAGCACTAGGTGATGTTTTCAATATAAATCTACAATGTAGCCAAAAGTAAAAACAAAGGAAACTGTTGAATGAGAGGGTGTGTCCAAACTTTTGACTAGTGAAAGTAAGTGGTCTTATTCTTCTTTTTTCTGTCTTGGTCTTAAGCAATTTGGAGTAGGTCTTGACTCAGCTAGTCCTGGTCTTGGACTTGATTTTGGAAAAAAATGGTTGCAACCAATTTAGGAAAGTTTTTGGGGAAATTGTCTCAACTAGCATAGCTAGCATTGCTTCTTATCGCTGCCTGTTTTGTGAAGGTTTTGGTGAGATTTTCCTCTGACAGACACGTGATGGCCATTGCTTCTAATCAGGTAGTGTTTCATTTATTTCCAACAGACCTCCTCTAAGAACTCGAATTCTAAAACTAGTCCTTGTGTGACAAGACTGCAAAAGATGGTTGGCACTGAGCTCCACAGGCATTAAGACATTTCTTCACTGGAGCCTCGCTGTTACGTAACGGCCCTCCCAGCATACTTTGCTGCAACAAGCGAAGAAGGGCCAGCTGTCTGTGTGCATGTAGTGGTCTTTAATGGTGCTGTGTCACATGAGGCTGCACTTGGAGAAGTAATCCTCTGGATTTAATAACGTAATCCCGACCACCTCATGAGGACAGTGGAGATGTCTTCAGCCTCTAATTTAAAGTCACACAGCTGAGTGAAAATGATTCAGAATTCTCCATCTCCCTCGCTTCCCGACTTGCTCGTCCTCTAATTGATTTTTTTACAGCAGACCCTGATTTGTATGGGCATGGAGTCGCTGGCCGCCAGATATGTTTGGAATGCAAAGAATTATGTGGGCAGCGCTGGCGAATTACAATACTGACTTTGCTTCATCTGTTTGTCAGTGCTTGGCTTAATCCATAAAAACATGATTTTGTACACAGGACTTACACAGATTTTCCCAGCTTCGCTATTGATTCTGCTCGCGCTCCACAGCTTGCTGGCTATTTTGTACTGTAAATGTTGTGCCCGTTAAAGGAAGTCACAACAAAAGAACTGAGAACAGCAAATATTGTCAAGTGTATGCAATAGCTCACTCCCCAGGGTGCTGCAGTACATTTAGACTGTCCTGAACTAATTTGAGGATAAAAACAAATAAAATGTGGTACTTCAAGAGAAGCAACCTGAATCAAGGCACTATGGGACATTTGAGCCTGAACAGAGCAGATAACCTGCTGGCAGCTGCTAGAAACTTTGAAAATGCACTGTGAAAGGAGAGAATTTATGCTACTCATCCAGCATTAGACTATTTGGATTGCCTTGACACATCAGATCACACGTCATGGTCACAGTCCACTTAAAATCAGAGTTTATATGAGTTTAAAGAGTAGTTCAACTCGGTTCCCATGACAAGACCTTTGCTATAATACCAAAATGCAATTAATTTGTTGCCTTTTATGCTGCAAATTTGTTGGACATTTGTCAGCTTTATAGTCTCACAGAGGCTGGGGCTGAAATGGCTCTAATTAACATGAATAAATGAAATCATAAACACGGCATTAACAGGCTTGGCTAATTAGCACAGCACTGTGCAAATTACAGTTATATTGTGCTACTTTGAAGGATTAAATAGCATTCTGATGTCACCTTGAAGGCCACCTTGCTATGGAGTCACGCTGCAGTGTCTCATCAGCCAGGAGGATTTGTGTTATGTGTCTTTTGATGGGAAACACACCGTCTTGTCTTTCTTTTAAATATTTCTTTACAAATACCTTGGCTTTGTGGCTCTGCCACTGCAGGGTGATGAAATAAGCTCACATCTTATGTAAAACAAGAAAAGGTTGTGGACATTTCTTCTAAGCAACACAACATTGTAGTTTCTTTCCCAGTGGACAAATGGACTTATTCTTGACTGAATTGATCACTTCTGGAACATGCCGGTTCACTGGAAGAGTGATTCCCCTCTTCTATTCTTCTGGAGCTATAGTTCTGAGCAGTTATGTCAGGTCTCACAAGAGCTCCAAACCAGAAGTCACAAGTGGAGAGTAGAAATCGAAAATGAATGAAATGTATTTTGCCCAGAACAAAAAGATTTTTAAAATTTTGGTTTCCGAGAAACTTGCAGAATTGTTCACAGGGGTGGTGATGGGAACCTAAGTAACAGCCATATATAGGCAAAGGAATTCCTCACATATTTTATTTACATTTCTTGTGTATTTTCCGTTAATAAGACAGTAAATTAAATGGCTGTATGTGCACTGCACCCCCCCACCTTTCGCTCTCTGTTTGCGTAGAGCTGGCTGGCAGTAAGACAGAGCTAGGACACACACATAGAGGTGTATCATAATTAGAACATGTGATGTGCTGAGAGACTTGATGCATGCTTGATATGGGGAAAACCCAGAGGGAATGCCTTTGTCTTTCTTCTTTCCTCCACCTGGATCTGAGCAATCCTTCATGTCTCTGCTTCTCTCTCTCTAAGGTACAGAGAAGTGACACATTCATTCACTGTCACTTTGCACCACTGACAAATATTGTACAGGTGACAAAGACATGCTGATGTCGACTTGCTGATGGGTGGCAGGACCCAAGACGGGCCAATTTGGAAAAGACGTTAAACAAGAGTGGCTATTTTTATGTTCTTCAATCAGACAGGTCTTAACCTCCATTTCAGTTCCAAACAAAGCAAGATTCTAAGGGAGCAATTACAGCTACAAATATGGGCTGGGATGGTCTTAGTTATGTCGAATAAATGAGTGCATTTCTGCAGGTGCCCTTGGTTTCTTGAGGTGTGGAAAAAAGAAGAACATTTGCATGCATTATTGCTCCTCCAGACTGGTACCCTGCTGGGCTGAAGTGTGTGATTAATGAAGTGAACTCCAAAAGCACAGCTATGACACACGCAACCTCGATGCCTCACAGAGAGCAGAGCTTGTCTGCATTAACAATTTAAAAGAAAGGTTCCTAACGTGTCCTTGGCTTGGATGTGTTGTTCTAGGAACACCTTTAATGTGTATTGGACTTTTACATCATGTGGAGTTTTTTAAAAGTACCATTAACTGAAAGGTTCTTTAGGGTGGTGGGTCAATTCCTTATGAGTGTTCAGTCTTAAGCAGTCATCCATGGCTTCTTGTTTCACAGGGGTATAATTAAGGGTTATACAGGGGTCGTATTCTCTTGGTCATTTATCAACATGGAGAAGATTAGACAATGCACTAATTAAAAGAGACCAATGTGTTTTGACCTGCATAAATCAGGTAATGGCAATGAAAAACACTCCACACCTGAAAATGTTCATCATTGGGAGAGGTTTCAAACAACCAGAGCTGTAGTGAACTGTAATGCCTGAAAGAAGACTCATGCTTGTTTTACCCCCACCATGCACAGTAGGGAGAAAAGAAAAAAAAATTGAGGAGTGTATTGAGGAGTGGTGTCAGATTTTATATTATAACATTTTGCCTTGCCATGTATTTGTCCCTTGTCTGTGTCTTTGTTTACATTTTCTATGTACTTTCTCCTTGTGCTTATGCTTTGTTTGGTATTAGTCTTTGCTTTTGTCCTGTGTCCTCCCCAGTGTGTGCACCTGTGTCTTATCTGTAACTCCTGCTAGTCCAGGTGTTCCCTGTCATGTCATTATAGGTACCCCTGTGCTTCAGTCTGTGGTTGATGGATTTCCTTGCCGTTTGTTCATCCTGTTTATGTCTTTGTTTGAACCCACTGTAATCTCTCTGTTTAGATTTATGTTTGGACTGTGTTTGTACTTCAGGTTCGTTGCAGGTTCCAACCCGACTTTCTACCATGGCGTCTTTGAACAAGACGCTTAACCCCCAGTTGCTCCAGGGGAACTGTCCCTGAAACTAATGACTGTACGCCCCCTTCACCCTTTACTTCAGTGTTTTGTTTATTTGTATTTGTTTGTTTAATAAACTGTTTGGTTCATGCTTACATTCAGACTCCAGTGCTCATTATTATAACAGTGTTATTTGTTCAGATATGTTGGCAAAAGGAGTAGTGGTGTAATGATACAGCCAGCACACAATTTGGTTTGACAAGTGATTCAGGGTTCATGGCTGAGTAAGACTGGAAACAATTCAATATTTATTATATATTCACAATTACATTTAAAGGAAGAAAAAATATTACTATTTTCAGTTGTGGCACAATTTACTAATAAGACTAGAGTAGGAATGTGGGAGGATGATGAATGACATAAATGAGCTGGACTATGTTGTTGATTAGTTTCACACTGCAAACAATGCGATGCTTTGTTACACACCTAATCTTTACCCTTTCCACAGTTTTACTGTTTACATTATAATAGTGCAGGCAATTTTAATTGTAATAGTGCAGGCCATGTTTCATTTTTTATCACTGTATTTCCTGCAGAATTAGTTGTTTGTAAGAATACTAATACCGCATAAAGTGGACTTAAAGCTTAGGGACTTTTTTGACCAGATTATGTCTTATTTCATAAAATAGTAGGTAGTGGCTCTACATATGGGACTTGGTCTAAAAAAAAGTGCTGCCTGAGGGCTTCTACATCAAAAGACCTTCTTTTGCCACCTTTCGTTTTTTGAGGTGTGTTTTATATGAAGGTGGAGGGTGGATTTCAGTTCCAGTATATATGTATATAGTGGATGGCCCTGAGTCCTATGTTCATATTAGACTGGCCAGCAGACTCCTCTGCTCTCTGTGCTCTGCACGGATGGAAAAGCATGAAGGCATGGAGAGTTTCCTGCTTTCAGCTAAATTATCCGATTAGCACCACCACAGCTATGAGAGAAATGGTGTATAATAAGCGAATAACATTTTATGTGTCCTTAATGGCACACTGCCTACATAAAGTCGTGTTGTATGGAAGATGTATGTGGCTTTTACGATGAGTAGGTGTGGCTTTGGCTAGGATAAGGATAAGGCAGTGTGGAAAGAACTGGCTCTGGTTGCCTTTATTAGGTTTCTGACATTCAGGCAGAGGCGCTGGTGATAGGGGTGGGCTTTTGGGGGAGATGGGGGAGGGTAGCCTTGGAAACCCTGTTCATCCTCCACCATGTGCAAGCTGCCATTGGTGGAGTGGTGATGAGCCAGGGCGTTTCTTAGCCTGATAAGGATTCCTCCCGTCTGTGCCTGGAAGAGGACACCCCTACTCTCTCACGCTGTCTTTCTCTTCTCTCTCTCTCTCCCTCCTTCTCTCTCCTCTCTCTTTCTCTCCCACTCTCCCAGTAGACAGCATGTGCCCAGTTAACAGGAATCCCCTTCCCCCTTCCATTTTCCAAAATAACGAGGGCAGGATAATTTCTGATTTCACACAAGGAAACTGGGAGCGAAAGAAACTGAGGGATGGGGAGAAGGAAGATTTTTTTTCTTTTCTGCTTGACCATTTTGGCTGTTATTATTGCAGACGACCATCATTACAGTGGGCTAATGACTTTTTTCAAGGTCACCTGGGTTTCAGTACTTAGACAAGTCATGTCCACCTTCCCTCGCATGTTAATGCGATCCTCATTGTCCTGCTCTCTGAAACAGTTCGGACAGGCTGAAGACCAGCAGCCCCCCGTCAGTCCTGTCTGTGCGTTCCTGCGTGTAAAAACGTCCCTGATGTTCAATAGCATTACAGCTGAGAGGGCTAAAGACTTCAGTGATTTTGCTGCCTGTGAGGAACGCAGATCCCCAAACATGGCATCTGGCCAAATACTCCCCAGCATCTGCTGTCACACACACACACACACACACACATATTCACATACACACAAACACACACACACACACGCTCTAACACACCCAAACACACACACACGCGCTCACACACACACACACACACACACACACACACACACACATACAACACACACACGCACACACAAACACACACAAACACACACACACACACACACACACAAACACACACACACCTACTCATACACACAAACACACGCTCTAACACACCCAAACACACATACACACACACACAGAAGCACGCGCACACACACACACACACACAAACACTCACACACACGCACACACACACACACACGCATAAGCACACACAAACACACACGCACTCACGCCAGGGCTCAGTGCATCTACAGCGTGCACTTTTTTGTCTCGCTGAGATTACACAAGTCACCCTTCGTCATGCAAGCTGCTGGATCAAACCGACTGGAATGAATTAAATGTGGTTTTGATATTGAGAGCAAATGATTGCTCTATTTGGACAGCAGCACATGAAGCTGTCTGGAGGTGGGAGGACTAGCTTTTTTTGCGCTGCTCGGCTGCAGCTGAATTGCATGCAACTCTCTCTCTCTCTCTCTTAACACTGATTCAATGCAAAGACTGTCGCTATGGCAACCTATCAGTTCTGTAACAGAGCTCTTCCGCCTCCACATACTCGTATGGCAGGCATAGGCCACAGAGACGAGTTGGCTGTTACCTCCTATAGCACTCTGACAGCTGCGGAAAGTGCCTGACTTTGACAGCTCCCACCCTTGTCATCGTGTTTTGTTTTTTTTTCTGTGTGTGCAGTCCTCCACACTACATCATCCAACAGCTGAAGGTGGAGCGAGATCCGCGATGTTTGTGTGAATGAGCTAATAGAATGGTGGAATGCTTTCATGCAAATGATGTCTAGAAGTTTGTTGATGCCTGCGCATCTCTTGTTTCTTCTGAAATCAAAGGTAGCTGGGGGACTCGTGTTTAGAGTGTTGCCCCTGTGATCGGAAGGTCAGGGGTTCAAAATCCAGGGCTGCCAGTAGCACCACTGTGGTCCCCACACACGTCTCACCGGACACTGCTTCGCTGCCTTCCCACTGCTTCACTTGGTGTATGGGTTCAATGTAGAGAAATTTCAGATTGTTCACACTGTGGGCTGTGCTGTGGTGTGTTCACACGTGACTATAAGTGGCCACTTTACTTTATTAACAAGGCATTTGTCCCCTCTTTGCAGCCTCTACATTACTGGGAAGGCTTTACACTAGATGTTGGAACATTGCTGTAATTTGATTGCATGCGGCCACAAGAGCATTAGTGAGGTCAATTACTGATGTTCTGGATCGCAAATGCCACTAACTCATTCCAGAGGTATTGGATGGAGTTCTATTAGTCTGTTAATTTCCACTGCACCACAGCCCAGTGCTGGCGGGCTTGAGGCTAATCTATGATTGCTCCAGATCTTCATCTTTTTTTTATGAAGATTTTAGAAATTATGTTCATGCATTTAAACACCGGTGCCAGAAAATGGGGGAACCTCACTCAAAACAAAGTAGCTGAATTCACAGATTAGAAAAGGGGTCTGGAATCCAGAATTGGGTGGTGCCACTAGGGGCTGGCTTCATATTTACTATATTGTTCATAATATGTAAACCATTATTTGGTGTAATATTATTTAACATTACACTGAATGTAATCATTGTCCAAGGGCAATAATGATTAATAATGCAAATGTTTGTGTAAGCTAACCTTAGCTAGCATTCATTCAGATGAAAGCTAGGTAGCTCCAGGCTATATTTTGAAAATCGTCAGACTATTTCACATGAAAATGAAAAGTGGATCAAAACAGATTTGAAAGTCTAAAATCAGTATTACTCCCGCTGTGCACTACTCATCGACAGGCAATCTTAAAAAAGATAATGAGTCATGACCCTTTACAACACAACTAACTGCACGTTCTGAAGCCAGTCAAAGCACAGAGCAGTAATCAAATCCAGACAGACAATCACATCATTAATTCACATCAGAGGATATAGTTGGGGTGGAAATTGGGGTTGGTGGCAGCTGCATGTATCCTTGTAGCCACGTCCTTGATTGCCCCTGAACTGAAACCAAAATTTGCATCAGAATGATTTGTTGTTGGACGCACTGCTGTTTGGAGGAACATCAGAGGAAGCAAAGATGAAAAAGTTAGAGAAAAGGCATGTTTGGCATGAGATCTTTCTCAAAGGCATGAGTCTCACGCTCAATGCGTGACAGTTGGCAGCCCTGTACCAGCCAAGATGCCCGGTAGTTCAAGAGATCACATGATTGATGATTTTGCTCTGTCCGTGTGAGTAGGATGGCCCTCCCTCTCCCCTATAAGTGTGATGTCAGCTAGCTGATGTTTTAGCCTTAGCTGTGTTGGAGGTATTGTGTGATTGTGGAGTCCTAGCTAGAGGGTGGGACTGGACACAAGGAAAATGGTGAGAAAACTGGAGAAATCACAAAAAATAATAAAAGGTTTGAAAATGTGCTTGAGACTGCATTTACAGAAACATGGTGTAAAAGATGAATAAAAATGTTGTAAAGAGCTGGATAAGGCCCAGTTCATTGCAATTATGACAAATAGCTGGACAGAGACTGCTATTACAGTTATGGCATACTGTGTGCCAAACTGAATCATGGCTCTGAAACCGGGGACCAAACTGAACTAAGAAAAAGGTCGTTAAGCCACAGAAGTCTCTAAAGAATTAGAGGCTGACTCACCTGCAAATGATTGCAGTAACTGTCAGACAAGGTGTGATTACACATACACACACATACAATAATAGTTTGACCTTCCACGTGCATGCAAAATAAAATAAAACTTGTGCAGGTTGACCAAACCTGGATTCCATGCTTTGATTTTCATTTGCAAGTCAACAGTGCCTGACAACAGTAGCTAAGAAAGAACACATTTGATGGTGGAGCATGGATAGGTCAGTCTCCTATTTGCTTAAATGGGATTTTTTCCAGCATTCTGTAAAGCCGGTGCAGTCTTAAAACAGTACCAACTAAAGTATGCATTTGTAGGTGGAGTATGGGTACGCCAATTGACTAGTCTGTCAAGGCTATATAAATAAAACACATGCAGGCACACACACACACACACGGAGGCGGTTGTTCTCTTGAACTGACAGCAGGAGGGGGAGGTTTCTCAGGGTAATATCACTTGCTGTATATAGCCGGGAGGAGAAATGGACCTTTTTTCTCACATATCCAAGACACAAGGCCTCATCCATATGACAATCTGATACATAGTCATCTATGTTCACAGGGTGATTTATATGTCATGTTTAATTACATTAAATTCATTCAAAGCTGTATTAATGTCCTCAGTCAGTCAGTGAAGTAGAAACCAAATAATGAATGCTGACCAATTTAAAGCAAAGGATTCCAGAGACCATGTTGACATAAATCAAACCAAAGAAATTGATTAGCCTCTTACTGGTAACTCAGCAAGTTTTCATGTTTTATTGACACACGCAATCCCTTCACATGAGCTAATGCTAAAGCTGGAGCTCAGCGTAACATTAGATGCTGAAGAGGAGTTGACGAGACAGCAGAATGTGTACAACTGCATTAATATCAATCACAAAGTGAGTGTCCTGATTAACATGACTGACTCATGTACCAAGCTAATATTAACTCTCAGCAGCTATACACAGAAAAGTTAACTACTTAAACAATTCCTGCTATGTCATTTATGATCTGACATCATTTTAAAATGATTTTTAACAAATACAGCAGGTAAAGTTTAGCTTTTCTTCGTGCCTACTAATACAAGAGTCATTGAGTTATAATTCTGGTTTTGTTGGATGTTAAAAGAATCCAAAACAATCTCAGGAATAAAAGCAACCCCCAAGAATAATCAGCATGGTGTGTGTCTTTGAATAAAATATTCCTCAGTAGCACCTTTTCACATCCCTTAGACTAATGAGTCTAACATTTAGAAAAGACTGCATTTGCCTGTGAAATGTGTCAATAACACATTAATAATTTTGGTGTGATCGATTAGAGTGAATACCTTATCTCGTAAATAAGTAATAAGTAAACATTTTTTTACAGTTTTGGACCATTTTTGTGGGTGATGAAACATTCACACGACGTAAATTGTTTTATATTTCTATTTAACCTTTTTTAAATTCTATAGGAAATTTACTGACATAGAAACATGGTCAGCCAATAAATTGCCATATATTTGTTTTTCATTCTTGCATGCCCTCTAGCATTACTTTTATATGCAAAGGCCTGTGTGTTTTGGTGGAAGTCTGGACCAATTTGTCCACAGTGGGAGCAGCTTCGGCGTGTGTGATGCAAGTTGCGTCAGAGGCATTTGCTGAGAGCAGGGAGGTGAAAGTCAGCCCTGTCCTCTTTGTTCTCCGTCTGCTGGGAGACGTGTGGCCTACTTACTCATCTGCTACCACTGCTAAATACTTCACCTGGACCAGAAAAAGAGCCCATATGCACTGGAGACTCATATTTAGTCATGTAATCTATCTGATGCACCTCTTATAGAAGAATATCGGAGCCCCCTGGCTAAGGTGGTCTGGCTCTTGGAATGATGTGATTGAGTCTTTGATAACGCTGTGCATGCCAGATTTAATTACATTTAAAGCCAAAAAAGCAGCTGGAATCCAATTATTATTGAAAGATGATGCTGACCTTGTGCTTCTGCTTTCTTGTTTGTTCTCAGACTTTGATACACCGCTGAGCTAAAGCCTAATTTTAGGTCCATTCGGATACGTACCTCCTTATCGATACTGTCCTGGGTCAACTCAGACTTGTTTTAGCCCTTAAGTGCATACATATATGACCTCAAATTACACCCTCTACATTTCTTGTACAGTATTTTCAGATAAGTAGCAAATGTAGCAGTATAAATTATTACTGTCACAGCAACATCTGGTAACTCCGATATGGTCTTAGCCCTAATTATGTACCAAAATGTATTCATTTTGTTATGAAATGGAGAGAGCAGCTTTCAAAATGTTCAAAATGTGTTTGAAATGTGCAAATATTTAAAAAATGGGTCTAACTACAATTACAATGTTTTGATATGATGATGGTGGAATTTTATTATCATGTTATTAGCAATAAAATGTTTAGACAGTTCCATGACTGGGGTCCAACAGAGCACAACTGGCCTTGCTCTTTATGGGTGGGTTTGCTAATATGATGCCAACCATCACGGGTGTGTGTTAGCCAACATAACAGGACTGGCAGTTAGCATTCTCTCCCAAAATAATTGTGGTGCTTCACATGCTGGTCTTCACCCTCCTAATGTGGGTGGTATGGCATAATAAAAGGGAGTCTTAGCAATTGGGTGAAACCTAAATGGTGATGTCAACAAAAAATATGTTTGGACAATTTTACATAATAACGTCAGTTTGTAACTTAATTTGTGTCTGATATAAGTCCCGGGTCGCTAACAACCCGAGAAATGTATGAACAGTTGGCAGAATAACCCTGCATTTCTGAGTTAAACATGTTCTGGGAGGATTTCAGTGCAGTTACATTTGCAGCCTCAGGCGACTCAGTCATATCATGCAAATCACTGCAGATGACCTCCACACAGGATTGCACATATAAAATGTGTGTATGTCCGCTTCCGTCACTGTCTCTTCATCCCATATGTATTCTGTGTGTATTTGAGTGGATATGTGTGTGTGTGTGTGTGTGTGTGTGTGTGTGTGCTAATAAACAAGAGGAAATTCAGACAACCAACCCTGCCTGAAGTCTCATTTCCTGATGTCATGTGACAAGACAGATGTTTAGGGTGTTGGGGACAAAAGACATGAAAATGATCTTGCACTGTGTGCCTCAACACATTAGTATCACATGCCTGATGTCCTCTACCACCCCAATGTGTGTGTGTGTGTGTGTGTGTGTGTGTGTGTATGCTTGCATGCGTGTTTGACTACATGGCAATATTCCTGCAGTGTGGCAGCTGACTCAGTTCATTAACAGGGCCAACAATGCCATCTTATGAAACCTCATCTGCTGTCTGAAATCTACTGTCAGATATACTGTCTCTTTAAAAGCAAAGAATCAAACTGAATCAGTTTCCCTCTCACCACAAAGCCAATCAGATAAGACACATTTGGTATCTGAAGCATGATTCTTTAGTTTAGCAGTGTAGCTAAAGCCATGTAGCTAACCAGTAACACACCACAGCCAGGGCTTTTTTGCTGTATGTAGTGTTAGTTGTTTCTTAAGGCCACAAGGGGGCTTTGCAAGTTTGTTTGTTTGTTTTCTTGTTTGTTTTTGTTGATCATGATATCTGGAATTAAATATTTAATAGTAACTAATGGCTAGTATAGCTTTACTTACATATTTGTATTTCTTTTGAGAGCCAAGTTAGTAAATATTCTACTTTGCGGTCAAACAACAGTTTATTTCTGTAAATGCACTGAAAAACAGTTTTTTTTTCACTTTATACATTGTCACTTCCCTTCCACTGAGATTCAAACAAAAATTGTCGAGTGATGGAGTGGTCTAAAGCCTTAGACCAGGGGTGTACAACTTTAAACGTAGAAAGTTAATGTCATCGTTTAGCTCTTAAAAGCATGAATTCTGGTATTAAGAGCTGTTATTTTAATGATACTACAGTTTTTATGTTTGCTTAAACACTAAAAGAAAAGTCTCCCACATTTGGCATAAGTTTACACTCAGTTAGTAAAACATCAGCCCAGATTTGCAGAACACTAAGCATATTGTCTGCACAGAGATTTGCAAATTTTCCTTTTGAAGGAAAAGTCAGAGAGGTGAGGTGCTGAGGAAAGACATGTGCTGAGGAGAGACTCTAAATGTTTTGGGAGAAGGATGCTGAGGAGAGACTCTGAGTGTGTTGGGAGGAGGATGCTGAGGAGAGACTGAGTGTGTTGGGAG
>JBBPCX010000135.1:24639727-24649810 GCA_037974365.1 Hydrocynus forskahlii | reverse complement strand
AGACTTCAATTAAATTGTTTAAGCGTACTTTTTGGTATTTTCTATGTTTCTGTTTAGTTCGGGGGACAGACACAGTCTTGATATTATACAATTTAAGGTGAAGCCTAGGTGACGACTCAAGGCAGCTAGCAGACGGTAGGTTAAGCCAGTTTGTCTGCCGCCTACCCCGGCACTGGTTTGTCAGGAGCAGCTGCCTGAGCCGCGCTGCCGGCTAGCTGACAGACTATGGGCTATGCTGCTGGAGATGAGAGCAGCACCCTCCCGAAGTTTAGTTTCTTCATTTGGCCCCTCCAGTATCATCCTCCCACTATTAACTGTGCACTACAAACCCGTCTCATTTGCAGCTGTGACTGTGCTAAAGTGACTAGTACACTGTAGAAATGCCTGACGCAGAAGACGAATTAGCGGAGCAGAAAAAAAAGAAAATGAAGAAGCAGGACAATAAAGTAGGGATGAATGTAGTAGCTCAGAATGTGAGAGAGTGGCCTGGATAGCTGGAGAAACATATAGACACATGACTCTCGCAGGAGAGAGGATGAATCATCAAGCCGTTTATCTTCTCCTCTGCAGCCTCAGACTAGAAGACTCCCCATAAGCCTCTCTGTTCTGAGACCAGGTCACTGGACACGTTGATAGGAAGACTGCACAAAGTGAGCCGTTTCACTCAGCTTTCATGTATCAGTGACAGATGTTAAGGCTCGTTCTTGATGATGCAATAGAATACAATATTCTCAAGAACGTTTTGTGCCCTCTTAAGCACTATTGTTCTTTTCATGAGGAGGTGTGCGAATGCTGTTATCTTTATCAGAGCATTTTTGGATTCATGATGTCAATAACATTTTATAGACTGCGCATTCCCACAAGACTGTCGTTTCACTTAAGTGCCGAAGCATTCAAGGTAACATTTATTTGTATCCTCTGCAGCCATTTGTCTCTAGCCAGTAAATAAACATTTACAAGGACTAGCGGAGTAGCGCTTCTGGCAGCCTTAGGTAAGTTTTGTGTGCATAAGCACAGGTTTGGCCTACATACGTTGCAGACATGCAGCCTGCTATTTCTCAAGCTCAATTAGTGAGCATTCAAGCCCATATTTTCCACTTTTATAATACAATGACATTGTGTAAATTGAGTAAACCCTCTCTATCATATTTTATACAGAAAGCTTGTGAATCAGTCTTTCCAGTAGTATTACTTCATGGATATACAATATTGTGCAAAAGTCTTATTCACTATTGTTTAATTGCTAAACTCAGCAGCACGTTTTTATTTGCTTGTAAAAACACAACATTGTAAAACTATACAGTTACATTGTTATGTTGTCTATTTATTGGATTGTTTCAGAGTTAGATCCCATTCACACTATACTGTTACATTGCTTTATTGTCTAATTAATATATCGTCTCTGTCCTACCTTGCACTTTGTTCAATGCTGCTGTCTCATGTGCAAAATCATACTTATGGCGCAATACTAGTTTATACTAGTTTATAAGGTTTATGTCCCGGCGGCGCTATGCTGTTACATTATTGTGTTGTCTATTCATTATATTGTTTTTGTTGTAACTTGCACTTTATTTAATGTTGCTATATGTTGCACAATGGCTCGTGGAGAAACATTGTTTCATCATACTATGTATGTGTGCACAGCTACTGATGACAATAAAATAACCTTGAACTTGAACCATAAATACATACAACCAACCTCAAGTGAGATGCATATCTATCCATAATATGAATCGTTCATCCTTAACCGGGATTCTGGGGGTGCTGGGGCTTGTCCCAGCAGTCAAATGGAAAACTAGAGCACTCAGCGGAGACCCACATAGACACAGAGAGAATTCGCACAGAAAAGACCATGACCATGCAGTAAACAATTACAAGAATTTCTTGTTTCATAATAAAAATTAGGTCAATTTTCACTTTCATTCATAAAGCTACATAACACATACATAAGCCTATCTAACAAATGACTGAAATCTTTCATAAACATTTAAAAAGGCTTATTCTAGCAAGTGTCAGGTGTCATAAAGGCTGCTTTTTAGTTCACAAAAGCAAGTCATATGACAGCTGATAATTAACAAGCCTTTACACATGTTTATTTCAGCTGTTAGGAAAGGCTTAAGTAGGATTCATCTAGTTTTATGAATGCAGTTCTATGGTAAAGTGTTACCTTGTGAGGTTTTGTGAAATTATTAGAAGCTCGCAGGTTGGATTCCAGATTTCTCCTTGTTGTGACTGACCTTTGCTTGCATTTGTTAAGTACCATCAAAAGCAGCACACCTGATTTAACTTAATGAAGCACTGATTAGCCAAATCAGGCATTGGATGGTAATTACAAATAACTCTGGGCTGCTCTAAGCTGAAGTTTAGAAATGGTTGTGTGAACACATCGGTGTATCCTCTTATCAAGCAAAGTTATTTTTATTTCACTTGCTTTATAGAATGATTTTAAAGGATTCTCTAAAGAACTGTTTTAAACAACTTTTCCTCAGCAATAGCTCAGTTAAAGAACTCTAATTCTAATTTTCTCAAGTACAAATACATATTCTCGTGTACAACCAACAGCATTATACACACAAATCATGCATCACGACAACAGAGAACACTGCATTTATTATAACTGTCCAAAGGCTTGATCACAGAAACATTTGTCCTTCTAAACCCTCTGATAACTGAGCAATCTAACTGACCTGTTCAATCAAGCAAAAAGAAGCAGTGATAACCCAGGCAAAAATATTCCCAGTGACATTCCTTTATGGCCGGCCCAGAGAGAAGCCATTACTGTGGCCTCATTGCTTTATCAAATGTTAAACTGCCATTTCGGTCAGACTGACACTTTAATGGCATTGGAGCAGGGGTCCCTTTAGCGTCCCACAGGCTGTGTGCATGTGTATGCATGTCTTTGGGGCCGTTCTCCTGATTGCAGTGCACTGAAGGACTGTGTGTGTGTGTGCGTGTGTGTGTGTGTGTGTGTGTGTGCTGCACTGGAGCTCACAGATCGCTAATTACTGTAAAAGCAGGCAGGAGTGATTGGCTCAGCCTGGGTGGCTGTCAGGACTGGTGTGGTGACTAAAGGATGAAAGAGTGACAGAGGGGGAGAGAGGGAGCGAGAGAGAGCAAGAGTAAGTGTTGGTCGGCCCCTGTTTCCCGTGGGATATTCTCTAAGGAGAGGCTTGTCTCCTTGCATTAGAAGCCCAAGCTGCAGTGCAGAAAAACAACTCATCGTGATTCACTCAGCAGAGCCACTGCCATCGGGCCCTAGAAGCCTCTGGCCAACTTCCATTCACCTACATGGCTTCTCTCTCTCTCTTTCACTGTCTCTCTTTCTCTCTCATTGTCTCTCTCTCTCTCACTGTCTCTCTTTCTCTCTCTCTCTCCCTCTCTCTCACTGTCTCTCTCTTTCACTGTCTCTCTCTCACTTCCTCTCTCTCTCACTGTCTCTCTCTCTCACCCTCTCTCTCACTGTCTCTCACTGTCTCTCTCTCTCTCTCTCTCTCCCTCTCATATGCAGGCACGTGAAATCTCCACTCATGGCTACAACTCTTATTAGTTCGGTAGTAGTGACTGAATGATTTGTAATGATCAAATAATATGTTTTGTGCTTACATCTAATTAATAAGGTGTCATATAGTCTTACTGGCCTTCAGCAAAGTATTACCGATCTGCCTCATTACGTGACTGGGCTCCAATCGATTTGTAGCGTTTGAATATGATGGTTTTGATTTATTTGGGGTGGAAACCTTTCTTTCTCGCTTCCATCTCACTGCCCAGACTTTACTGACCTTCACAGCTTTGTACCTGAGATGGATACTGTTGCAACATCCCAGTGTAAGAATTATTTATACTAGATTGTTATTGAATATAAGCATATATTTACAATAATTACGAGCCACTTTTCGAGAGACTTGGGATGGGCGTCTAAAAGTGGACTTTCATGCTCAAACGACTCACACTCTTCACTCCTCCGCAGGAACAAATACACAGCTTGGAAAATGACCTCACAGCTATGTTTAGATCCAAAAGATTTTTCATGAAAATCAAATTAACTCTTGAAAAAGTTTGTTGACGCAGGCTGGAAAGCTAAATATTTTACCAGAAATATATTATAAGGCAAAACTGTTAACTTTAGCAGATAAATTGTTGTTGATACCTGAAAGAATGCAAGAACCTACATTAGAATTGTTCTTTTGGTGAGAAAAACAACACATTTACTCATAACATCAGTGCTGACAGATTTTCCTCATGTGTCTCTAACAGTGAACACAAGTGGTGGAGCGGTACAGCTGGACTGGAGAGGAGATGGAAGTGTTTTTAAAAGGAGTGCTGTTTCTTTCAGTACCTGCAGGGAGAGATTTCCAGAAACTAGATGGAAAGTGCTCAAGCAGCTGTATATGACTGAGAAATGTGATCCCTCATATAACAGACAACACTGTTTCAGACAACACCCTCATAGGCTTAAACACTGAGAAATACCCTGGACAGGTCACCAGTGCATCACATGACAGACAAATACACTTAGGGGCATTTTAACACCTCCAATTCACCTGACATGCATGTCTTTGGACTGTGGGAGAAAACTGGAATGTCTTGTGGAAACCCACACAAACACAGGGAGAACATGCAAACCTCACACAAAAATGATCATCTATTACTGCTACGGCTACTATTATTATTATTATTATTATTATTATTATTATTATTATTACTATATAAATGACATAACACAATCAAAATTGTCCATATCAGTGGGTTGTAGGTTATGAGGAAGTCAAAGATACACAAGTTTTGACAAACATGAAATCTGAGATTATGCTGAACTGAGGTAAGCTCACATGCTCTCACACACACAAAGGAGAGAGGCTGTTGTGAGGTACTTATGAAAGTGTGTGTTTGTGTGTGTGTGTGTGTGTGCGTGTGTGTCCTCACAAGCTCTGGATGTGCACTAATGATGCATGAGTGCTGACCCTCCTGGGATGCCCAAGTTATAACCCAGATTTCATGTGGGGACATACAGGGAAAGGAGAGAGACGGGCATCTGTGTGTGTGTGTGTGTGTGTGTGTGTGTGTGTGTGTGTGTGTGTGTGTGTGTGTGTGTGAAGCAACATCACATAGTACACACTGCCATCATGTGACAGGTATTTTTCTCTGCAGCACTCTGCTCTTCTGTGACCTGGTTCACCTAAGAAGTGTAGTCGTATTTGTATATATTAGTATATTTGTGTAGATTGTCCTGCTAGATATATTAGCCTGCCTGAAGTCTGGTCACCAGGGACATGTGTTTGTTTGATCAAACTCATTCTGTCAGTGCAGCTCAGGACACCCCATTCTACCAAACTGTACCAAACTGGGAGTGAATATGTAGTGTTCTGCTGCCATCTGCTGGCAGTATGTCAGAATTACAGCCAGAGCATTCTCAATACGGGGGCGGGGGGTATATTCAAATTAGGACGAAACACACTCTAGCTGAGGTCAATATCCTATCCTAAAACAGCTGTAAAATCTAGAACATAAAAATAAAACTAGGTCACAGAAAAAGGAAAAGGACATAAATATACTGTGCTTGTACACTGGACTGTAGTAACAGAAAACAGACAAAAATGTGTGTAAAAAATTACACTTATCTATATTCCTGTGGTTGGTTTGCACACTGGAAGGGGCATTGCAAGGTGGGAGAGAGTGACCTATTGGGAGGAGGAGGCTGGAGAGGCAGGAGAACCTGCAGAAGGTGCTGGAGATTTCATAGGGTCGGATCCATCGGATCCATTTACATACTCTAGGATACGGTCTTTATCCCTTTACAATATCTCATTTCACTTCCATCGTGATGGCTTTCCTCTTCTTCGAAGCACTACCAACTGAAGACTCTGAATTCGTTCAGAAGCCATGATAAGGGACAAAAAGTCGCCAAACAAGGCAACTCAAACAGAACACTTGCGCTTACATTAGCGGCACAATGGGGGACGCCAAGTTCCTCACATATACGCCGCGTTACTACGTATTCTTCTTATTCTGCGTATTCTTCCGCCGTGCGCCACTAAACTAGTTCGCCCACGTGAGCGTCGTAAACTCGTTGAGCGCGTGGAAAGTTCGGTCGTTGTCTGGAGGGGGGTTGCGCGCCTGCAGAGTCTCAGCCGTTTTCCGAGAGAGAAAAAGTATGGGGGGCGAGACAACTGATTTTGAAAAGTCGACTGTAATAGTCAAAGGTTTTTGCACATACTGAGATTTTATACATTTACATCTTACTTCACATTTCTACTATCAACACAATATTATTTGCTAACAAATAAATGTACATTATGGAAACCATTTGAGAACATTTTAGCCAGAAAATGTCACATTTTTAATTAATCACTACTGATCTACAAAATTCACCTCATATAAATATAATTATAATGTGGATCACAAGACAACTGTTAGATATTTAACAAGCTATTAAATGACTAACAAAGGGATGAAACAGGTAAGTTCGTTTAAGTTAAAGGACAGCCTAGAATTTGACTATGAATCAAAGCATTTTCACATGGTTAGTACGATGTCAGACAAATACTGTTACAGATTCTTTCCAGGTTATAAATAAAACTTGTTTCATTTGACATATTTTTATTTATAGTTGTTCACTCAACAACATTACAATGCTTCACAAGAAATAAATGGATAAATGGTAAAAATCTGTGGTTTGCAAAAACTTTTGTCTGGTAGTGTAGATATTCTCTCATATGTCCAACCTGCTCCTGATCTTTTCCTTTTTAAACCTTCACTGGACAGTATCCAAATGTATGAGTGCGTCCTGCGATGGGCTGGTCGACGCTTGGCACAGGATTGAGAAACATTGTTTGAAATAGTGTATTAAAAGAATGAAGTGTGTTATCCAAATCAGGTTCCCCTTACCAGTATCAGACGTAATGAGAGTCATGTAGCTCATTAAACTCTCAAGGTCCGTATCAGGCCTGGCCAAAGGAATTCTCGCCTCAAAAAATATCACACACATGATAGGGCTTTATATAAAGAGACCTCTCCTTTTCATGTGAGGGATGTCAGGGTGGAGAGCGCCGTGGTTGGACTCGTGGTTGTAGTCACGATCAGATTTCAGCACAGTCATTAGAGCTCTACACAGCTGGCTACTGTGAGGACACAGTCAGGAGCCAACATGTCATGTCACGTAGGCAACCAAATGAACTCGGAATAAAACATTCGGCTGCGTCTACTCTAGAGGGTAGTAGTGGTCAGATCTCTGTTTTAAAGCGTTCTACCAGTGACACATGTGGGCATTCTGTTGCTTTAGTATAACGGACAGGTAAACATGCCTGTACACCTGGAGAAAGCCGAAGCCTTAGCCGAAGCCTTAGTAATTACAATGTCACATCACTGATGTGGGAGATTTTATTGAAAAAGGTATATTACAGCATGGGTAAAAGAGTATGGTTGGTATGCTGAATGAATGTACAAATGTGACTCATATTCACAACAGATTCTGGTGCCTGATTCTCTAAATTTTCCAAAGATAGAAAATTCTTCATCATATTTTTCTGCATTTTTTCAAAACTTCTTATTAAAGATTATTAAGAGAAATCTAATCTAAACTGTGAATTTTAGTCTAATTTAATCTAGACTGTAAGTTTGGACAAGGTAAGTCCCTAAAAAACTGTTACTTCCAATCAATCCAAAATACATAAATACAATTACAGAAGACCACAAAGTTAATTACCCCACAGTTATCACACTTCCAAAACAAATGTTGTCCTACTTCTTGAACAGCTTCTTCTTTGAACATGTAAGATGTAACGTGCTATTGGTAGGCTCTGTGAAAGCCTATAGTGTAACCAAAGCAAAATAAAATAAAATTGTTAAGGTTTTTAAGTTTGTTTAATAAAAAAAAACAGACAAATGAATGATCAAAGAGAACATGTCAAAATGTCTTAAATAAATTTGTTTTACAGGTTTTTCTTAAATATTTTAAACTTTTGGGTTTACAAAGGTCTCTTCATGGTCCACAAAAAAATGCCAATGTATCGGTGGAATGGAAATCAGAAATACGAGCATTTACATTTTTTTCCCAAAGACTCTGCTTTGAGTGGCTCTCTGTGTGAAATGTTTATAGTCTGTGTTGAGCTGCTAGTGGGCGATAAGGGGTGAAAATGAGAGCACTGAGAACCTGCTGCTCTTAAAAAACAGTTTACACCTCTTTACAAAGATGTCTGCAGCAAGTTAAAACAGACTACATCTTTCTTCATTTAGACAAAAATATTAACTTCCACAATTTAAACACTGAAGTTAAACACAATAAAAACACTTGTCTTAAATGTTACTCACTTGCTTAAGATAAAAATCCAGTTTGATTCTTGTTTTATGTATCATACATTTACAAAAAATGGGTAATTATATGCACATAGTCACAGGCATTATATGGACATTTGAATGAATTGGCCATGAATAGATTTTTGTGATCTGAGTGCGATATGACTGTTCAGTCAGGGAATGTGTGGAGTGTTCAGTAACTCTGACGAAGTCTCCCTGAGTCCTTGGCAGTGTCACGGTGCTGAGAACTGCTTCCTGATGAGGAGGTTGAGCCTGGAGTCCTGCCAGCCCCAGAAAGGTCAAAGCCACGACCGACAGGATCAAGTGGCTGCAGTATCACTCACTGGACAGCTTAATTCCACACACACCGCCCAGTGCACTCACATGAACCTTCACCCTTCAAACACGTAGAGCATATGATGAATACACCAACCTGCCCAGCTAGACCGCTGGCCAAAGGCTTGGAAACATTTGTCATATTTATACTATTAAACATTATATTTTGACATTCACAGTATATGCAATATTGAAATTCAGTGTGAGGTCAATTTAAATATTAATAAGTACAAGGGGAAAGATATTTTTAGATTCCTCATATGATCATATTATATTCAAAGGTATTAAGTGGTAAACAACATATGATAATAATCTACTTTTACTCATTTCAAGTTATGTGGTTTATGTAAAATTCAGTATCACTCACTGAACAGCTTCATTCTCACTGTTATGCAGTGTTCCCAGTCATTGTGGAACCATCTGCAGTTCTGTTCATCACTCTGGACGGGACATTCCTTCATATTTCGCAGCCTGCTACAAATAATTTGAATATGTAGAAACTGTTTATGACTGCCAACATATTAGACTCATTTTACATATGTACCTGCAACAAACTTAGAAAACATATAAGTTGGGGTTTTAATTTACAGTTAGTAACCAGGCTGATGAATAATACGTTCTAAAAATGATAAGCTAACAAATGCTGTTGACTAAAAATTTTAAGGCACCCAGGTTACTAAGTTAGAACACCAATTTGTGTCATAAGGCACATCTGAATGTTGCTTTCCATGTCCCTATCGTGGCACATACACACATATAGAAATAGACTCACTATATATATATATATATATATATATATATATATATACAAACTCTATTGTTTGTGGACGTGGTCAGAAATATTAACACATGGAACTTCATACGCCGCCTCTCATGTGCAGTGTAGTCTCATGTTACGTATGTGACAGAGATCAAGTGTCCTGCTACTCTCTCTCTCTCTCTCTCTCGCTCTCTCTAACACTCTTGTGGTTACTCTGGGGTTAGTCACATGGTGGATGTTGCAGGAAATGTCACGTCCATCACGCTGTGTCCAAACATGTAGCAGGTGGTTCATGATGTCAGAGCTGGTGTGAGGATGACTTTACTCTACCCATGCCTGTTAGATCCCTGTTCACACACTGACGTTTCTAGGGAGAGCAGAGATCATTGTAGTAGTTTTAATTAATGCTGGGCAACGATGCATTTTTAAAAAAATTGCGATTAATCACATGATTTTCTGTGATTAATCATGATTAATCGCATTGGTATACACAAAATTCAATTATGAATTCAGAAGTAGTGTATTGTGTATAAAAGGACATAAATCTACTGTACTTGTACACTGGACTGTAGTAACAGAAAATAGACAAAAATGTGAGTAAGAAATTACACTTATCTTTATTCCTGTGGTTGGTTTGCACACTGGAAGGGGCATTGCAAGGTGGGAGAGAGTGACCTATTGGGAGGAGGAGGCTG
>JBBPCX010000135.1:24616450-24639627 GCA_037974365.1 Hydrocynus forskahlii | reverse complement strand
GAGAAGAGAGGGAGGAATGGACCCGCCTGCCTCCCCTGCCACTCACTGGCTCATTATGGAACACACACACACACACATATATACCCATATATATGTATGTCACATATATAAATATATATATGTGTCATACATATATATGGCACATATATATGTCCTGACTCTTTTATTCTCAACTTTTCCAGCAGAGATTTTCCTCTACAGTTCTTTTATTTATGTTGTGGCGTTGTGAAATCAGCTCGGTCTTTCTGTAACTCAAAGCAAGAAGAAGAAAAAAGGGCCCAAATGCTACTTTCCGTGAGTTTTTTGTTCTTCTTTTTTTGTTTTTGTTATTGTTTACGCCGGCAGGTGGACATGACGTCACGCGGGGTCGCGGTACTCCAAAAAATAACAAAATCCACCTCCGCGGAGGAGCCTCCCCCGGGGGGGTCCAGCTTTCTAATCAGCTAGTCCCAAATACTCGGCGGAATACATCTTGATGTACTGAATCGTAACGCAAAGAAAAAAACAAGCTTGCGCCTCGTATTGCGCCTGGTGCGGGAGCATTGTAACAGGACTGAGTGTACTTGGCGTGCTTTTTTCCCCTGTCTGTGTGTTGCATTAGTAATAACAGCACACACTCACTGAAGACAGCAGGCAACACGCGTGCATCTCGGAGCGGAGGGATACCTCGGCTTTTTTATTTACTCTCCGGCTTGTTTGTCGTTTTTCTTTTCTTTTTTTAAAACCTCTCTTTTATCATTAACTCGTTCTCTCACGTGCGCTGAACACAAGCCACACTTTGCTGCGTTTGTTTTTAAAACAAAATCTCTTCTTCTCCCTTTTTTCTGCTTCTCACGGAGGAAAACACGCTCCTGTTTTTTGGTGAGTTTTCACTCTTCTGTTTTATTGCCTCCCGTGTAAGAGTGCGTATGTGTGTGCATGTGTGAGTGTATGTGAGAGAGAGAGTGTGTGTGAGTGTGTGAAGTGTGTGTGAAGTGTGTTTTTTCTGGAGTTTCACTTCAGTTGCTGCTTTATCGATAGGTAGGTGAAGAACGAGGCAGAAGTTCACTCAGACAGTTTGTAGTGTGTGAAGCGTGCAGCGTGCAGCGGCTCAGAGGGGTCTCGTGTAAAAAACGGGGGTTTCTGTGTGTTTTTGGGGGGCTTCAGTGTTAGTTAGCAGGCAGTTTTTGGAGGTGAAGTATCTGAGACTCTGCTGCCCGGCGTGGGTCACATAGGAGACAACATTTCTTATTTTCAGCCTCTAAAACACTACAGCTGGGGCGAAAACTAACAAAAGACTGGCACTGCCTTCAAACAACTGCCTGATGAAGTGTTTAACACTAAAAACTGAACTTATAGTTTGAATTTTACTAAAATAAAGTACTTTTGGCGGAAAATGTGTTCCGAATGCTCTCCTTTTAACACTGGTCAAGCATAAACGTCTTACTACCTATTAGAACATTTTAACGTAACAACAGTAAAGCATTTAATGCTACTAATGTGTAACACATATAGTGTAACGCAGCAGTAGCGTTTGACACACACAGTTTATTGGCTGTGGGTTTTCCAGAAGTTTTTTAAATAAACAAACAAAAAAGTAAAAATGTTGTTCTAAAATGCAGACCAGTCTCAAGCGCCCACGTCCTGTTTCTTTACTTTTAAAATCACGTTGAAACAAAATGTTGATAAGTTTTAGTTTGTATTTTAGTGTTATCTTGCATGAGACTGAACAGAATCTTTCTTATGAATTGTATAAAATGTCAAAAGTAGTCTTACTTATTATTTTGTATATTAAACAAATTATTATTATTATTATTATTATTATTATTATTATCTTACCGTGTTTGCTGGCTCCCATGCCATGGTCCTTGGTGAATCTCCATAGAGTGAGTACTGATTCTAAGTGGCAATGATGTATGTAATACAGAGCAGAATAAGGGATCAGCTCTCCTCTTAGATCCAGGCCCATTTTATGGCAATTTCAGAGTGACTTGGTGGGTAAAGAATGTCTGCAAACTAAATCAATAGGCTAGGTGATTTTACCTCCCCCCCACCTTTTAACTGGTAACAAGGTGTGTAGTAGCACCGCTCCAGTGATGACCCGTGATTAGCTTTCAAGGTTTCACTTCTGTGTTAGTCGGGGCTGAAACCTCTGGTTTACTCTGGCAGCTGTGCAGGTGAAGTGCAGGTGTGTCTCACACCATTTCATCACTCAGCATATGGGGGCTTCAAAGCAGCCGTGAGCAGTAGTAAAATTTCGCAGAGTACACCTCGACGGCTGTGAGCCTCTCTTTGCAACCTGAAGCCTGGCCCTTCATTAGCCCCACACAGCCTTCTCCAGGTGATTTTAATTAGTGCCGTCTCAGTGCGCCCACTGTGGGGAGGGACGGGGTGCACACACTGTGCCAGTGTGATGGTTTGATGGGGGACAGCTGACAGCTGACCCGTGACTGGAGCCCAAGCCCACGTACAGCCTGGCATTTTGCATACATCCCCCAGATTACACCATTCATCACCGGTGCTGTGTGTGTTATGCTGATGGGAAAATGTATGGCCTCCCCGGATTAATGTGCATGCATTTTCTTAAGTTGAAATCATTTGTCAAAATTAAGGGTTGAGTTGACTGCTTGTAGGTCAATGCACATATCCATATTGTGTTCCGTTTTGGTATATGATATGCAATTATGTTCAGTTAGTTCACCTCCAAAAGGGCAGCGTACCACTTTATTTGGTAAACAGTTATTTTATTCAGTAGTATTAGCTTTATGATGTGTTTGTGTGGTTCATTACTTAATATTTACTTAGAGAAATAGCTGTTTATGTGTCTACAGTACGTCAATTTTGCCATTTTTTTGGACCCGTGCTAAGCCCCTTGCATGATTTTGTAATAAAACTGACCGCTTGCCTGACCTTGAGGTGTAGCACTGTTTCGGAAAAAAAAAACAACACTCGGTGATCTGCAGTTTGCGCTGCCTGATATCTCTGTTGGCCTCCCACTGAAACCTACGGATGCCTAAACAGGGTCAAAAAACGCTAATGGAAATTAAGCTCGAAAGCCTTCTGTTTTTATCCACATTAACTTCACAGAAATGTTTCCATGACAACCTCCATGCAAGTTAAGGCAACCAGAGGTGATCAAGTTTTTTTTTTTTTCCTTTCTCCCTTCCTCCTCCAGTAAGAATGGAATTTGTGTTGACAGTTCTGGCCTTTAATGGCACTTTTGTGCCGCGTGAGAGTATTTGTTTACCAGGATCATATGCTTCTAGCTGTCAGCCTAGGAGAGATTGACTTCTTTAGATAAAAGACTGTATTACATGCTTAAGAGGCCCTCATGCGCCATAATTATCCACATCATCGTAATGGTGTTTTGTGTGCCTCAGTAACTAAGAGGCTGAGAGCTAAGGATTTTTTAGCTACGGTCTGGGTCACCTATTAAGTCTGACTAGAGCTGCTGTTTTCAATGAGAAAGTGCTGTGACTTCTGGCCAGGAAAAAAAAGCTTTTTTTGGGTGGGGTCAGCGGATATGGATTATATGTGGATTGTGGGTAGGCTCTATAATGTCCAGTGTCTTGTTTGAATAAAGGGAGAGCAGAGGAGCAATTCATTTCACTTTTCCTTAGTAACTTCATCTAGAGTCTTGTGGACTGTTTGGACAATGTTTGATATGCTTCAGATTAATTCAGGTCTTATTGCTTTAGGGAATCTTTGGTTTGAGGCCATTCTTTTTCTTTTTAGTGATCATTCTTCATGAAATCTAGAGCAATCTTTGTGATATTAGTCACAACAGAAACTGAACTGCCTTTAGATCCTCTATATTTAACCATTATTTGTATTAAATCAACATTATTTCACCAATCCCTTACATAAGGCTTGGAAAGCTCATGTGTGTCCTCTTCTGTGGTGTGAAGGCAAAGCATGGGTCTCAGGCTGAACTCACAGATTCAGAGCAAGGTGACAGCACACTGGTGTGAAAGCATCTTGGTTTCAGGGTCCAGCCTGAATGAAAGATTGGGTGGCGGGGTGTCATTTGTAGTAAACGGCAAGGTCGCCCGCGCTCAGATCACACTCGCCCCCTGGCCTGACTGTATAGTAAACAGTGGACCGCATCAGGGCAGACAAGAGAGATGGACAGCCTGTGACCTTTTTTGTTGAATGTATTAACATTGTTTCATTTGCTGTAGCAGTTAAGTGAATTGCAGTTTTATGCACAGTTAATGCATCTGAGTATGTTTTAAATAATCATTTTAGGCCAGCTAAAAATGTACTGTTAATGTCCCATATTTGAAGAATCAGTAAACATCATTATACAGCATAATTCAATAAATATACTAAATACACTGAGCACATTTTGTATAATTTTCTCTGAACAATACAAGCAGAAGACGACCTTCCTCTAACTGGAATCTCTGAGGACAGTGGTGTTACGGATGGGGAAAAAATCTGTTTATTTGAAAAAGTAAAAAAAGAACACAGGATTTGTGACGGTAACATCTCCTGACAGGCGTATTAGGCTGCAGAAAGAGCATCGGGCTCGGGGCTGGGGGCATATGGTGCTGCCTTCTGCTGGCATAGCTCTAGAACAAGTTGCAACACTCTGGCAGGGTCACGACTGTCTCAGGTTTGTTCCTCTTGCCTCCCTCTAAATAAAAACAGGGCAGAAAACAAGCACAGTAATGCTGCCGTTGTCTTTCAGAAGGGCATAGCAAATGTTTTCTGTTTGACTCTTTGGCCTCAATTCTTTTTTTCTGTTTTTGTGTGTGTGTGTTTTACTCTGAAAATCAGAGTCCGTGTTACATGTCTGGTGGGATTTATTTTCTAGTTTTTATGAGTCAAATGAATGGTCTCCACATTTGTTGTTCAGTTTCTTTTTATTTAAAGATATAAATAGAATAATTATACTTTGTAGTAAAATGAATGCACTATACACTGCATAGCAATGTTACTACAATTTATTTGTTCCCAATTGTTTCTTACACCATTGATGCCAACCAGCAGAACTTTGCCCTACTAAGAATGATGGCAGCAACTGCTGTGATTCCTAATTCCTCTAAAAAACTACGTTCTCTGCTATGCACAAACTGTACACACTCAGGGGCATGCAGGAATGTGTTTGTGGATAACACAGGAGCCATTGTTTTGTTTTCTGCACCAGGATGTCTTCAGTTGGCAGAGTGCTGTGGTTGGAGATGCATGCTGGTTAGAAGGTTAATTATACTCTGAGTATGTACCTGAGAGGCTTTTGTCTTTGATAGGGCCACTTGCAGCATATGGCCACAGCAATACAATGGTTTATTTTTATGATATTTGATGAGTGGTTTTTAATTTAGATTGTCACTCCTGGCAACCAGTAGGGCAGATGGTGCAGACTTGAATGCCCATCAGAGCCTAAATACCCTCCAGGCAGCTGTTGCTAATAAACTTTTTTTTCTGTTTTTTTGCTGTTTTTTTTCCCTCTGCGCAGTTTGGGTCAAGAGGAGTCAAACCTGTTACAACACCTGTTTCTGCGTATGTAAATCTGTTGTTTTGTCATTTCATTAAACAAGAAAAAAGGGAACAGTCCCTCGTGGTTGCAAATGCGACTGGCACTGAGCCCACTTGGCACCATGCAGGCAGAGAGGAAGAGCGAGAGAGAGAGAGACGGAGAGAGGGAGAGAGGGGAGGGTGAAGAGACAGGGAAAAGACAACAGCGGTTTGTGTGGCATGACCACAGAGCCGCTGGATGAAGCTTAAGTTAAGTTTAATGCCATTTTTACAGCGCTGCCTGCATCAAGACAGTGTCCAAGAACAAGGCACAGTTCCTCTCTTTTCTTTGTTTTTTCTCTCCAGAGGGGGCTTTTGTGGCGTGGAACAGGATATGCCTAGGAGCCGGTACTTGGCGCACGAGTGGCCGCCACGCGTTGCACACCTCGTCCCCTATGCCCCCTCCACTTCCCTTATTGCCCTCTCATCATCTGGTGGGCTCCCACGGCCCTGCTCCAGGCCACATGTGCTAGCCCTACATCTGCTTTGACTCTGGGGCTAATTGCTCCCCACTAAACTGCCTGCATATAGGTTCTTAACCCACTCCTGAGTCCAACAGCATCAGAGATATCTTCAAACACTCAGCAGCCCCCACCCCCCACCACCGCCACCAGCTCCCTCCGTCTCAGTAAGTTGTGGGATTTGAGTTGTAATCCTGTCTGTGTACGCAGGATGCAACAAATATGCCGTGAAATTAGAGGTTATTCTCCAAATATTACGCCCGAGCTTTGAAGATTACCGTCGTTATTGTGGCACCTCCACGAGAATTGAGCTCTGGCTGAACTCTTGTGTCCCTGTGCACTGTACATCAGGCACCCACATAATGCTCTGTCTGTGACTACTCAGTGCACAGATATGTCAAGATGTCCATGTCTGTCATGGTGGCAGGCTGGATTTTATTACTTATGCACAGCACTCATGCCTTTAGGTCTAGTTCAGTATACTCTCCAGCACACACTGTGCTACCTGAGAGTTTTTAATTCCATGGGTAATGTGCAGTGGAGAGGTGCAATGGAAAAGAGGCCGAGCTCAGCTTGGCCAGGCCCATGTGGGGCTTCAATGAGGATCCCTGCAGGACGTTAATCTCCCTGGGCCATGGAGGTATCCTGCCTCTATTTGCCTCCTCTGATTTAGCGTCTCTCCCTCTCCCTGTGCTGCTTTGGAGCGCCACACACCCCTTCTCTGATATGGAAGTTCATTAGGGATGTGCCTTTGATGGGCCGGCTTTTCATGTGACAGCGCTCTCAAATACCTTGATGTAGAAGCTTAAAAAGCCATTGTGCTGTAAGCCCTCCTTTTGATGCGTCTTATTTAGATCTGCATAGTAAATCAAGGAGAGTAAATAACGAGGCAGCAGATGGAAGCAAGGAGATAAGAACCAGGCGAACAATCGCATTTGTATTTTGTTATGATGTTGACAGCAGCTAAAATTCACTAATCTAGCACCACTGATCTGCATTTCAAAGAAATCTCATTTAGCAGTGGGAAGGATAAAGTTCTTTTCATTGTGCTCTTTTTTATTGCATTCTTTGCTAATTTATCTGGTGCAGATTTAACGTTGGACTGGGTGCAAGCGGCATGCATGTTGCAAAGGGGGTCTTAAATACTCTGAAAGCGGTAACGTCTAGACTGTGAACCGGGGGTAATTACACGTCCAGTGATGAATAGAAGGAGTTTGAAGACCCATCTTTGTTCGGAGGCCTTGAATTGCTTGACTAACACAGATAAGGGGCATTTGGCCTCTGTCAAAAAATATTGCAGCGACTTTCCCTGTAATACGGGAATGGTATTTACTTTTAAGATAAAAATGATTGTGTACAGTAATCTGACTTGTTAGCATAATGTCTTCTTTCGTCCTCACAGCCTGGTATAGGGTTGTGGAGGTATTCCTGCCCTTGATTTGAAATAGTTTATCTTGACTTAGCGCGGCGCTTCATGTAAATATCAGACATTGGCATTATTAGAGCCTATGAATGGTTGATGGAGTGTGTATATATAATTTGATAGTATTTAGAGATCGCTTTGTGTGGAGAATAGAAATGGCTGCAGCATTGTGTAAACTCCCGATGCTGAGGTCATGCAGACTAATAGCATTGGCATTGCATTGCTGCGATTCAAATTGTGAGTTTTCACAGTCCAGAGGTGTTGCGGTATTAAAGTAAACTCTGAGGCCATTTAAAATGAATGGAACATTAACAAAAAATAATGTTTTGCCAGGATAATTATGTGGTGAATTCACGTTATATTTTATTTAATTTCTAATGTTTATTTGCACTAAGAATGGACTGAATGGTTTCAAATCTCATTTTTATATGTCTCTGATCCAGATGTTGAGTGAACAAGTATATTTAAATATACACCAAGCAGCACACTGTTTGTGAGCATTAGTTTTGAAAATGTGCTGTAATCACAAACGTTCGAATAATAAACACTTGTAAGCATGTGGAGGGAAACACATGCTGTTTTATCAGCTTTGTCCTGATGCTTGGGCTGATAAAACAGTTCACACTCCTTTCTTAATGCTCAGTAGCCAAAGTCTTTGCAACACCTCCCCGAACTCAAGCAGTAAATGTAATGGCACTTGGCAGTTTTTGTTTGCAGCAATGCTCTCCCACCCCTTTGTACAGTTCAGGGAGCACATTCCACAGGATCCAGCAGTTGCTAGTTGCCTACAGGGGTCATTGGAATTCTGAGAGCAAAAAAAAATAAAAAATCACAGGAGTATCCAGGCCACTTGGTTGAGAAAGTGCTTGTGTGTCTGTGTATGTGTCTGTTCTGTGCCACAAATTCATGTGTGAAACATTTCTGACAAAAGACAGTCATATGTTACAACATGATTTTTTTTTTTCAACCTGTTATGAGCTGATCTGTTCATGCGGATATCTGTTAGTGTCAGCAAAAATGAGAGCACGTAGCAAAAAGTTTGCCTTATGAACACACGGTTGCTTTTTGAGAGGCACAGTAGGCCCTTTTTAGGGCAAAACATTTTTCTTCACTCCTTCACTTGTAACTCGGATTATTATTCAAAATCGGATGCATTTGAACCTAAGCCTCAGGTAAAGAAACACTCATGCACTTATAAACTCGTTCAGATGAGGAGTGTTCTTCAAGAAATAAATTTCAGTGCAAGGTTTTTGCGTCTAAAACGTACAATTTATTTTTAAAGTAGTCAAATCCTTCACACAGTCTTGCGATATAGGCAGCTTCGAGTGAGTTATATTTTACTGTCTTGTTTGACAGATCCTTTGCATACCTGGACTCGCCCCTCCGAAGACGGACATCAGCTGAACGTTTTCCCCCTCAAGGTAAGTTTGTGATTCACAGTCTTTTGTCAGGGTTTTCATCTTTTTAGCAGATGTATTTTTTTGAAAGACATGTGTAAAAGATAGTTTACTCACAACAGACAAGACATATATATTAGTGATCCTCTATCAAATTACTTTATGTGGTGCCTTGATGTTTCTTTGTTTTATTCCTTTCACTTTGGTGTATCTCCTGTGCTAAAATAGAAAAACAGATCCTATAAATCTACAATGAATTTGATGGGTTTTGCACCATTTAAATTTTTCTTGACCAAATATTACTTACTAGAATTACTGACTTTTGAGTTATTGCTGTGTTCTTAACAAGACAGCAAAAAAGCAGGGATAAAAATGATGGAAACAATTCAGTGGATCTGGCAAAATGCTAATATGTTTTTATGTGGATCTCAGTTCTCATTTGTCTCTTTCAGGATGATATCTGGTATGGCAGTTGCACACTGCACAGCCCGAGCACTCTGAAGCCAAGGCAGAAGTGGTGAGTAAATGCACTCTTTAAAGTGGTCATTTGCATGTCCCATCGTCTTGCCTCAGTCATAATTGAGATGCATTCTCAAAAGACAGTCCCATTAAATATTCCATCAACTACACCTAGAGAGAGTAACTCTAATGATGTGTAGTGGAGAAAATGAAAAGATTGTGCATGCATCTTCCTGCTTAGAAGGTCCTTTCATCGCTCTTTCCCAAATTCCTAAAACTCTCACAACTTTAAGTGCCCACCACTCACACTGGAAGTGTATAATGTTAATGACAAAATGAGCTCATTCAATTGTACATAGTGTCTGAGAGCAGCCGCAGCAGGTCCTCTGGCCCTCTCTCACAACAGTAACAGCAGCAGTTTGTCACCAAGTCAGTGCAGAGGAAGTGCGAGGAATTTCCTCACCTACTGATTATGTGACAGCAGCAGCGGAGTTCGTCATTAGCAATATAGCCCCCTACACAGGAGGCATAGATGCTGTCGTACAGACATTGCCAGACACTGAATTGCAGTTGTGATGGGAAGAAAAAAGAGAAGCTCTTGCTTATATGCTAACTGGGTTATGTGATTCTAAGTAGAGGTTTAGTCATTGTAATGGGAAATATTAGGATCTTTTTAGATTTGCAGGTAGCCTCCATGGAATGGTGTGATGGGTATGGTTTCTGAATGTTGACAATTCCTATTGCAACAGGAAATTTGGGAAAGGCGTGCATCACTGATTTAGGTTTTACATTAGTCTATAGCTTTGAGCATGTACCTCATCCTGGTAAACCTTTCACATTTGCTGACTAGTAAAAGGAAGGGTTCAGTGAAAAATCTTTTACACAGTTTTTTTTATTTTCTATTTTCTACTCAGTCAAGCAGCCCAGACATGTTTGGCGTGAAACTGAACAAAATTTCACTGTATAACAGGACACTAAGCCACCTTTTTTAGACAACAGGATCTGTAGTAACAAACCAGCTCCGGAGTCAGAATTCGGTTCTAGAATTGTTTTTTGTGACACTGACTACAGGAAATTGAGTGACATTGTTTTAAAAATCTGGTTCTGCTTTCGACAGCTTTGTTAATACCTGCAACCCTGAATACCTGTGACTGCCTTTAGTGGTTCATTTTTTAGCTCACTGGAAGTCATGTTGTGTCCTAAATCACACCCTTAGGTCTGCTTCACCCTGTTGCAGAGCTGGATTCAGTTTGAGCAGGTTGAGAGGCGTTTTAGTGAAATGTTTTAACAGAAACAATTGACTGCTGAGTGTGTGTTAGCTACATTAGTGTTTTGGCACTGAACTAAATAAGCAAATTTTGCACCCCAGACTTATCTTCACTGGCATCTGGTATATGTGGACAATTAAATAAGATATTTTGTCAAACTGTTCCTCAGCTAAAAGCCAAATTAGACTTTCTTAAAAAAGGTTGGAAGTTACTGAAAACAGCCAGTGGAAGAAATTGCTGATGAGGAAAGTAAAAAGAATATAGGAGTTAATACAAACCAAAGACACCAACAAAGCATGATTTTCTTCTTTAAGCTGCTAGCTGTTAGTGTTTAGTAGATGAGTCATCAATCTTTTTATTTCATTTTTGAGGAACTGACAGCTTCTATTTATAAAGTGTTAAAATCTACAAGAAATTGTTAGCCTCAAAACACTTTTATAGCCATCATTCATGGGGTTTGGGAGTGCCAGAAGTTCATAATTATATGTGTAGGTTATATTATTTTGGCTTGCACAATGCTAGTAAGAAAGGTACAGTTGCCAGAAGAAAAAAAACTAATTAGATATATTTTACAAAATATACAATGTATTTAATTTTATTTTCTCTTGTTATCATTCTTGTCCTAATTTGTTCACATGCAAATCATTTTATAATGGAAGATATAAAGAAAATGCTTGAGCATAGTTAATATTGTTACTCTCTAACTGCACATGGTAGAACTTCCTCCTATCATATCTGTGATTAGTATTTCTTTAGTTAGTGGAACCAGAAATGAGAAAGTACCAGCTAACCGTAATGGGCTGATCATGGCCAGCTTGATTAAACCAGTCTTGTGGATTTTTATACTGGGGAAGCCTCTATCTGTGTGGCTATCCCACTCCACAGCTCTGCCTCCGCCAGGCTGCAGATATGATTAAAGTTTGCCGCGAGGTTGGGTGGCTTGGCTGTAGGCCGAAGCTCATATCCCATGAGTCATCGCTTCACAAGACTTAGCAGAACCCCGCTTCCCTCTTTCCCACCTTAAAGAGATTTGAATATTAGTTTTTAATTTGTTGAGTATCCAGTTAAATCTTCAAAGATGAACTCTTAAAGCAGATCTGTTCTGGAAGAGAACTTCTCTCATCAAGGCGAGGAAAAAAAAGGATAATTGCCCCCTAACTTCACAGTACGAATGCACACACGTTCCAGAAATCTGCTACAATTAAGCATATCTCGCCCAAAGTTTGAAGATGGCTATTCGGATGGACAGCTTTGCTCATGCTAGCCCTTTGAAAATTGATTTCTTGTTCTGGCAGAGCGCCTGTCATTTCCTTCCCAAATGGCTCTTTGAGAGTTCTTTCCTTCCCCAGTGTGGAGAAGTGTAACCTCCACGGAGCTTTGCTCTGGCCACTTGGAGCAGAGAAGATGGGGGATATCAAAGGCGCTGGGCTCCATCCCCATTGGCAGGTCTCTTTGTGTGGCTGATTTGGGATTGGAGGGTAAGGTGGATGGGATGGGATGGGGATGAAGCTAATCTTTATCCCCCATTAACCCCAGCACCCGGAGTGCTCCTGGGATCAGGTCACTGGTCAATCCCCCTTTCACAGCCACCCAGAATATTTTAAACTTAAGCCTTTTCCATGACAAAAAAAGTCCTTGTCATCAAAGGTTCACTTTTTCCCCCAGCGGTTCATGGCTCTGGTGTTTCTCTCCTTTTTAAACTTTCTCTGCTTCATTGTTTTGTCTCCACATGTGAAAAAAGGGAGATTTTTTTGGAGCTTCACCAAGTTTCCATATTCCTGTTAAACTAGGTTTGGTTAAGGGCTGATAAAGTCATGCTGTGAGCAAATTGGATCTTAAGTGGCTCCTTGTCTTCCTCTCTCAAAGAGCTTCCTTCAAATATGCTAGTAAGTGCTTTTTAAAAAGAAAATTCAGGAAGAGGGCCTGCTGCATAACGTCACACACATTTACACTGTGCTGTACTTTAGTTTTAGGGCTTTGAAATGTATCTGAACATTCAGATATTGCAAAAGGCAGTTTATTGTCCTTCTCTGTTCTGAACACTCTGAATAATTAACTTGCTTGTTTTTTATAGCTGCTAGAATGTAGTAAAGAGAGCAAAAATAAACAGACGGATGTAGAAAATTATAATATTGTAGTATGTTTTCAGTTTTTCCCACAGGTCTGAAATAAACTTGGAATGAATACTGTTCTTAGTTTCAAAGTTCGTTTTTTTAACGAATGTTCATCACAGAACCACATGTGCTACTAATTCTGTATTCCAACATTCCTACTTGTTCAAAATTTCAGAAATAAACTAAATATATAACATGTATTGTGAAAAAGACTTCAAGAATTGCAGTGTTACATTTTTGTGCATACTGCCCTCCTTTAGGGGAATGAGCGGTTGCCATGAGAATAAAGTTACAAAGGAGAGTCTGCGCCTTGCTGCCATCACTCCTGATAGAGGAGACAGACTGACTCAATGAGGTTATTGATCCAATGGGGAGCTATGCTAATCACCGTCCTGAATGGGCTGAGACTCAGTGTCCTTCACTGTGACTTCTAATCCAGCTCCCAGTCTTCTCTTCTTCTCTCCTCACAACTCCTTCCCCATGACACTTTAGTGAGACACATTACAGAGAACTGAAAAAAGCGTAAATACTTCATGCTCTTGTCAAACACATAATATTCCATTTCATGTGTTATTCTTACTCTCTGACTTAATTAGAAAAAATTGTGGGTGCGGAATCCCAAGCGGTGGAATTTTTCCAAGTGCCTGGGATGGTTGTGAAATGGGACCCCGATCAGGCATGACATCAGAGTTGAATGACACAGCATTCACCCCGATATTCCAGGTGGGGAAATTAGGGAGGTGCTTTGCTTGGAGGTAATCACGTTCAGTTCATTGGTCTCACGTTGTCTCGCCTTCGCTGTGTTGTCTAGCATTGATTATCTCAACAGCTCTGAAGTCAGCACAAGTCATGAAATGGATCACTGTCTGCAAAACAGACATGACTGCTCTTGAAGGGTATTAATTTTGTGATTGAGTTCTAGTTTAATCTTGGCTTATTTAAACAATGTCATTTTAACTAATTATTATTATACATACATTTCAATTTAACAACTACCATATTATACACATCTGAAGAACTGTGTCAAGAAAATAGTTATATCACCGCTAAACTAAACCTTAATTATTATATAAAGCATATCATAGAATAAATACTCTATTAACTCCAACTGGTTTCTTAGAAACAGTTTTACCCACTTTGAAGCAACTGAGTCTGAAGGATTTTGGCCTCCTGTGGAGTTGTAAGACTCTCAGATTATAGGAATAATTGGCCACAAAGAAGGTTCATATAAATGTAAATTAGATTAAATTAACTGAGCTTACTTTTTTCTTTCCTCACAATTATATAGCATTTTTTCATATATGCAATTTAGATGTTTTGTCTGAACAGTTTATGTAATGTTTTTGTTTGGATAATCAATCACTTTATTTTGTGAAAGTAGACTTTCTCCTTGAGCTGCCTTGGTAGCGCTGTTTTGATTTTTTTTTTTTTTCCCATTTGAGCGCTTCAAATCAAGTCACAGTCATTCAGAAGATTTTACTACAAAGGAACAAGCCCACTGCTTTGTTCCCTGTGATCATTTGATCGCAGCTTGAAAAGTGATACAGCGGAAAGAGTAGTACTAGAGCTTGGAATTTGGCTTCCCAACCACAAACCACAAGCCTGCACAATACAAACGCGTCACAGCTACCTGACTTGATGGAGTGGTGTGAAAGTGTCTGTCTGCGAGACATTCTCGTCAGAAGAGCTCCAGCTACCCTTGACATTGTGTGAACGCTTCATGACAAATGGACCAATAGAAATGGACCAAAATTACTTACTGGAGCATCTCATTATTGTACAGGAAGGTTAAGCATGTTTTTCCTTCTCCATTCCAGTTATCATGTTTCTTGAGAGAGTGATGATGATGATGAGGATGATGATGGTGTTGGTATGTGTTTGTGTGTGTGTGAGAGAGAGACAGTGACTATTTGAGTGTGTGTTGACAAACTGAGGGAACACTTGAAATGGGGTTTCTGATTACTCTTGTCTGTGTGTACTTCATCCCCCCTCCCTTCATGAAAGCGGTGCCTCCGGGCCAATTGTGTGGTCACACTAGCTGACTCTGAGGCTCGCGGAGTGATGTTGACTGGAGCAGCCAGAGGGGAGTCATGTGAGAGGACTCCAGTCTGCATAAACATGCCGTTTCAGCAACACACACAGAGACAGGGTGTCCTCTGGCCCAGCTCACCTGTGAAGACCTGTCCTTAAAAACACTCTCTCTCCCTCCCTCTCTTTCTCTACCTCTCTCTCTCTCTCTCTCTATTTTTTCCTTCCTCTTTCTTACTCACTCTCTCCCTCCCTCCCTCCGTCTCTTTCCTTCTGTCTTCATCAGAGTGACTTGTATGTTCCAAGCTCCACACTTCATGTCATGTAAGAGCTCTTGAGTTGTCTTGGCTCTGCCATCACTCAGTGTCAGGCCACTCACCTGTGTTTTGTTGTACATGAGCTATTCCACTCTGTCCAGGGAGCACATCACACTCTCTCTCTCTCTCTCTCTCTCCTTCTCATTCTCTTACCTTACTTCGGTCCAACCGAAATAAAACTTCTGCTACTGGTACCAACAAAGATTTTTAAAACCAGCCAGGATTATTTTATATAATCAACGGCCAAAATGATGAAGCGTAAATGAATTTGTATTAATTATATTTTGTTAGTAAAATCCTGTTAAAATCAGGAAAAATTAAAGAAACAGGAGAAAAGAGTTTATATGTATTCATTCATTATGTGAGGGTTGGGGTATATTTCTGGTGATCCGATATATCAGTCGAGCACCGCAACTCAGTCCCTCTGTCCTCTCTCACTTGACTCTTTTCTCCAAACCCTATCTTCATTCCTTGATCCACTCTCGCTCTTTCATTCACCAGCTCTCCCCCCACCCCCCTGCCTGAGGTATGGTTCCTTCTGCTGCGCGACACACACACACACACGCCAAAGTGCACACACATACGCCTCAGGCTTTAATGCAGACTGACGCCGCTGCCACAGGACTGATTGAAACTCATGTCTCAAAGTTGCTAATGTTCACTGGACCATTTTATTGAAGATAAAGTAAATAAAATAGGTTGCCTTATGAGAGTTCACTGAAATAGACTGGAATGATCTGAAACACACACACACACACACACACACACACATTCACACACAGAAGACAACGCTCAGTACCAGTCATGATTGGCTCATAGAAAGCTGAAGAACGACGTTGGGATGAGGCGTTTTCTAGAGGTGTGAGTTACAGAGGGAGGGAGCAGTTTTTTATGGCTCAGGAATTTCACAAGTCCAATGTTTTTTGAGAGGTCTCAGAGAAAGCAAACGGTTCGATTTAAAACCTCTTTCCAAGGAAAGCCAACCATAAATTTACCCAAAGTGTATTATTGTGCACTCTCTGAGCACAGTCATACTTTTCTGGTGATGCAATCAGACCTTTTTTAAGGTTTGTAACAACATGACACATCAAATATACTGTAAGTTCTTTTATTTTTACTTAAGAGTGAAAAGTTATCATACACAGTGAAACTCCTTATAATTGCTTTGATGGTCTGCCGAAAGCCACGAGCATAGATCATAGAGCATCGTTTCCTCATTCGTGCTTTTGTTCCTTTTACAAATGACTTAAAAGTATAGGGCCATCAACTCGACTGCGTTTGCACTGAATCAATGCAGCAGTCTTAGATTTTTGGAAATGGAAACGGTTCGCGTTAGATAAGCGCTATGTTAATTTTTAAGCCTTTGAAACCACTCCATTTTCCATAGATTTACATTCATGCAAATTTGAATGTAAAACCATTTTTCCTCTGGAGTTCTCTCCACTGGAGGGAACGAGCATATTCAGATTTGGATGTGATTTCCTTTGGGCTGAGGAGTGGTATAGGTGACACAGTAATGCATTACTATTGTACTCAATAATAAATATTCTACCAGCTCCTCCTCAGTCTGCTGGCCCTGAATGCTCCTGTGCTGCGTTTGCATTGTGGAGAGTGCTAGGTCATTCTGAATTCACTCCCTCTGCCTTTTGTCAAACATTTCAGTGCTTTGATAGTTTTCTCATTTATTTAGTGAATAGTGGAAGGGGGGAAGAAAGAGAGAGTTTTACATTATGTAAATGATGGAACGGTTCCTATAATCTCTCACATATTCATCATGGCAGACATTGGACTGGAGTGATACTGGCCTCCATTTTGCCATTGTTTGGATTTCTATCCTCTTTTCTGTTCTGCTCAATGCCTTTACCAGGATTTAATCCAGCCCACCGTTCGCTATGACAATGTTTACTAGCTATCATTCAATAAGCACTCGACTGGCTCAGTGTTCACTTTGACTGCAACCAGTGTAAGAATAAAGGTATTGTGTTGAAGATACAGGAATACAATTGTGAGTGGATCTGTGTCTGTATGTATGTGTGTACAAGTCTGTGTGTGTGTGTGTGTGTGTGTGTATGCATGTGTACATGTATGTGCCTATACAGACATGCTTGACTGAAATGTGAACAGTTGGTGTGTGTGTTCAGGAGATTACACTTGATGTAGACATATTGTGACAACAATGTATCATTCTCTAAATTATTTTCATTTTAATTACAATATGCATGAACTCTTAGGAGTCACAATAATTTCTGGCAATAACATAGCAATAGCAAGCAGAAACATTCTGGAAAAAGTGCAGCCTCTAAACTTTTAATGAATACCACATTTTGTGTATAATTCTGAGTTTGCAAGTAGCTAATTTATTCTGAATACACAAAGTTGTTCTATTTTTGGAATTGCTTTACATCAGAGTAAGTGGGAAAAAAATCTGAAACATGCCAATATAGTATAATGCCCCTCCGAGGAATGAAGACTCGAAGGCTATGGAGATGTTTCATCGGGCTTAGCCTTGTAACTGGAACATACAGACAGTTGTGTGTATATGCCCACACACACACACACACATGCTGTATGTACATAGCATTAACCTCTCACGCTTGGGAAGTTGCCTGTCTGCTGAACAACAAACTGATGCTACTAACACTGGGTAATTATTAGCTTTAAGTAGGGATTAGAATGAATATGTTGACAGCAAATTGGCTTTTAGCATGTGTTTCATGCACCTGGGTGTGGATCAGAGACAGTAATACACAGAGGCTCCGCTAACGATTTGAACATAACACACACACACGCACATAGACACACTCAAATCCAATCTGTTTCTCACCGGCTGAACCCTTTCTTTGTGGAACCATGCATATGCCGGCTAATGAGCTTTCTAAATATGTAATTTACCCACTTTTCCATGAAGATGAGGTGTTTGTCTGGCATTTTTTCCTCCTCAAATTGTTTTCCTTTCATTGCCTTGACAGCGAAGAGGATTAGCGCTGTAGCCGCTAACAACCATCAACGTGTTTTTACTGTTGTCACGTAGTGTTTTATCTCTTTCTCCCCCCCCACTCTCACTCTCTCTTTCCTTTCTCTCTCTCTTTCTCTGCATGCACCATGTTAAAATGAAAAACAATCACTTTGACCTCCAGTGGCCCTTTTTGACATACAGTCAGTTAAATGGTTTGTAAGACGTTTAATTACCAAATGGTATAATCGTTCTTCATGTCATGATTAGATGTATAATATTAAGTGAATCGCCCCCCTTGAGTACAGTGTTTCACAGATCAATAGATTTGGAGCTGAGAGGGGGGTTTTCTAGGCCTTAAAATGAACAGGAAATCTGCCTGTGATGCTCAGTGGTTCTTCATTTATATGTAATTAGCTTTTATATGTTTAATTAAATGGAAATATTAATTCCTTGTGTAGACACAATATAGGGTCTGATTGCTGACAGTCATTCCAGGGATTTTAGCTCATGTTTTTATGGCTTTGTGCCTTTCTTTAAACCATTCATCACCACCTCTTTGACTATGTTATGCAGACTGAATTAAATATTGAATCTTCACAAATATCTCTCACTTTGTCTTGCCAACCACTAGACTTCACTAAGCTATCTTTTAAAATTAAGTTAAGTTAGTACTTTCATATGAATGTTTTTCCCCCTGATAGAGGGTGCAATTAGTAGCTTGTCCACAGTTTCCCCTCAAACCTAAGCCAGCACTAAAAGAAACGCAGCATGCTTTGCCATTTTTTTTTGTTGTAGAAGGTAAATATTGACCCGTGCACTTCTTTGAGATCAGGAAATGCGCTCATAGCACTTGAGGAATGCTCAGAAACATCACATGATGGCACTGTTTCCTTTTTTCCTCACCCAGCCCCCTCGGCTGCAGCAACAGGGTATGTTTTATGTAGGCTGAGTGCACTTGAAAAGGCAGGAACTTCAAGAGCGCCAGGGGCTCCTCAACCCATGTCCCAGGGCAAGCGCCTCTAAATGCACCCAGCGTGGAAGCATGATGCTGGACGCAGAAGTCTCACTACCATGGCTCACCCACCTCCAGCTCATTACAGTGCCAGTGAAGAGTCAAAGACTAAAGGCAACAGGAGGAGATTGCTGTGAAATCATTTTTTCGGCACAGTTTGCTGAACACTTTGTTATATTTGTTTAAAGCAATCACCTTTAAACAAATGCTTTACACGCCATGCTTTACAATTTTTCGCATAATTGTTTTCTTTTCATTTGTAATTTTAAGAATCGGGTCAACAGTTTTTGAAGGTGGAATTTTTTTTTTTTTTTTATTAAAATATGCTAGGCCTTAGAGTGTTTACCCAGAGTATACTTGTGTTGAATTATGACAACAGATAATTGTTTTTTGTGCCATAATCACAACATGCCATATCAGAAAAGCAAATGCTGTATATTCTAATTTCACTGCTGAAAAAACGAGCCCATATTACTCCTCAGCCAAGTCCATTTCTGCATACATTTCTTACAACAGGAATTGGGTGGTTATTCACCCGGTTTAATTAATTAAATCAGATTCCTCTGATGCTGCCAGGCGTTCTGATGATAATTGCATCAACACGCCGAGGCATAATAATACTGAAAGTGTTTCTAAGGTGACAGTTCAATTCAGTCTAAATCCACTGCTCCAGCAGTGAGATTGAGGCAAGAGAACCCACAATCAGAGGGGCCTCGACCCGCCTGGACTAAATTCAGGAGCTTATAACGCACTGCCAGATTCAATTAAGAAATAGCAGTCAATCATTGTATTAATAACTAACCATTTCCAGCAACATCCATGGCAAATGGTTGAGAATTTTAATGCGTAAACTTTAATAAGTCACTTTTAACTTTTAAGCGGAAGCTAACGCACAATGCAGATATAGCTGCATTTTACTGTACACTAGACAAAACAGTGGAGTGAAAAACTAGCACAGTTATGTTTCAATGCAGCGCTAATCATAAATAAAGGTGGGAGTGTAACTGAGTGGCGTGCATAGGGGAGGCTGAGGAGGGATGAAAAATGGAACGCTGTGTACTGGTAAATAGATAATCACACAAAAGTAATTGAGGTTTTCAAACCCCAATCTACTCTGCCAGCGTGAGCTCGTTTGCATGTTAATCACGAAAGCGATTTCCTTCATCACAAGGAAGTCCGCACTCTTTCATAACCAGCTTTTAATTGCATTTAAAATGTCACAGAGGTGGAACATGTGTAATTTAGCCATAACTGTGTCCAAATTAATGGCCTCTGCACAGACGTTCCATTCAATAGGCCCAGATGAGTCAGGCAGTTTGGTATTTTTATGAATTTATTTTTTGAATTTATTTATTGGAAATGCACGAGGCAGCGCCTCACTCGTGGTGCTTCTCTACAGTGATGCTGCTGGGGTTCCTTTTAGAGAATCACCACGACGTTACACTCGGTTCTTTTCAACGTGCACATGTATAGATTGTTTATGAAATGTTGAGTAACGATTGTTGGGAAGTTAACAAGAGGGAAATGGAGGAGATTAAAGGAGGGTGAAAAAGTCAACGGACTAGATTTAAAGAATAGAAAAAAAAGTTTATTTTCTTTCATCACCAGGTGTTCTCGCACATATAAATTACTGAGATGATGTTTCCATAACACAGCTTAGGGCACTCCAGAGAGCCAAACCTGCAAAACAGACCTATTTAATTTTTCATGGAGGAGGACCATCAGGAGCAATAAGCCAATATTCTTCTTCCCGTTTTCCAGATGCTTTCTCAAGCCCTGCATCTTTCCAAACCCCAGCCCTTACTTTTTCCCCCCTTTTTTTAGGAAAAAAAGCAGTTCTGCCGAGACCCACATGAAAGGGGAGAACTGTTGAAATGTTAATTTTACCATCTGCTGTTGAGGCCTGCTACCTTTGTGTGTACGTGTGTGTGCGTGTGGGTTGGTGGGTATGTGCATGCGTGTATTTGAGTGTATATGTGTGTGTGTGTGTGCTTGTGTTTTCTCTCTCTCTTTAAATTCCCAGCGGTTCTGTTCTGTTTTATGAATGTGCTGGTATTTTGGTTGTTTGAAATTTTGGATCAGGGAGCTGGAGAGTCAGACTTGGAAGAGCAGAATGCCACGAGGAGTGACACGGCGATTAGCCTGGCATCATAACCCTGTTAGTGCCTGTCCCTCTCCCTCTCCCACCACGCTTCCGTCTGTCCCTCACACTTACTGTCTGTTCTATTTCCCAGTCCCTCCCAGACACACCAGCACTCCCACACACATTTAATGCTCCGCACAACTCAGCCAAACCCTCCTTCCCACTTATTTCTGTTTGGCCCTAGATAACGCTGGATGCTATCAGAAAATCAGGATATAAATAAATCACATTGTCAGAATATATGTAAGTCTGCATTGATTTAAAATAAGCTTATGAACTCATGTTTCCTGAGCATTAGCACTATACAGTAAAAGTATCCTGATGTAACTTGTTTTGATTGGACATTCATGTTCAGTTGTTGTTAAAATTACACCACCGGGGAACACAGGACTGGAAATGTGACCCAAACATAAACCACATTTTTGTAAGCAAACATAGGCCTTGTTCAGACTGGCAGCTCAAGTCTGATTTTCATCAAATCAGATTTGAACAAGACAGGTTTTCCGTACTCTGAAAGCCACATGAAATCTAGCCTTTTCCATTCAGATTCAGTCTACACCTGTAGGTGACTTACAATTGGATAAAAGTTGGATCAACAGTCAGATTAGATTTTTGGTCTGGGTGGTGGTACTTGCCGTCATCCATATACACAGTACACAGTGGAACGAGAAATTGTTCCACCAGGACCATGGTGAAACTACAAGTAAGCGCGGGCAGGACAGGACTACATAGAGTGCAAACAGAGAGAGAGTGCAAAAGCAACAGTGCAAGACTGCAGAATTAGACAACGTATAGTGCAGCCGACAGGAGAAGTAACAGTACTGTAGTCTGTGACTCTATAGTGTAATCAGTAGTCATTAAGTATGCAAAAAGAAGATTGAGCTAAGGATAACAATAACTAATTGTGAATGAGGTTTACAAAGCACAATACTGTTGTGAAATATAGATTAATTATTCTGTTAGTTAGATGTAGTTAAAAAAAAAGATGTAGTCATTAAGAAAGAGTACACGTCAAGAAATAAGCTGTTAAGTTTTGCCCTTTTGCAGTCAGCAAACTCAAGTTTGTTACTATTGCGTTGTCTTAGTTTCTATGTATTTAGGTGTTTTCTTTCAAAGCAGTCGAATGACATACATTCATGTAATTTAAGTTAACTGAGTTTTTGTCCATCAGTACTACTAAAGCTAAAATCAAGGCTGTTGTGCACTGTTGTTGTACAGGCCAGCACTAGCTATAAAATAAATTTCCTCCTATTTTCAGAGTTCACTGGGTTAACACTAAAATTCTTCCTGCTTAAAAGTGTGTCTCCAAGTAGTCTGTGCTTCTCTGTCCATTACTCTGACAACTGGCAAAGAAATGGAAGAAATAAATAAACAAATGAAACAATTGCTGCCAAGGCTGCGTTAGGAACTCTTCCGAACAATTTCTTCCGAGCGATTTTCTCCTCATTGTGGCCTAAGTTGTCACTTTTTTGGTTTAAACCACGTTTTATCTGGTCTGCTAGAGAGGCCCTAGCCAAATGGACAGATTCCATTGTGAGATTTGATAGTTGGCAATTAGGCTGAGACATCCTGTAATGCGACTGTGTGCAGAGTTGCAGAGCGTTTGCCTTGGCCGGGATCTGATTGTTTAGTCTGCTCTCATTGTGAACCCGCACTGTTTCTGAGTAGCAGTTGACGGTTGTTTGCAAAGTGCTGGGGAAAATGTGAGAGGCCACTGCTTGCCTCTATTTATTTATTTTTCTCTGTCCTTGGGACTGGAATCTGATTTGTGTTCATGTTGCCCGATTCCTTTGGAGCATATTTGTCTTTTGTAAATGCGGCTGCTGAAACGTAGACTTTGCATGACCTCACTGTGCAGCCTGTATTTCATTAATGACCAGCTCTGTGGTTTGGGGAGAAGAATATTTTTCATATGACACCGCCTTGCATTAGTGCGGAGCAGCAGCTGCAGAAAGCCCAAAAGCAGCCAATTTTGTGGCTTTGAAAGGTGTGAAAAGTTCAGCTCCCCATAGCAAGATCCTTGCATTTATAATTTGCGTTTGTGAATATATGTGCCTTAAATCGGAACTACTGTAGACTTGTAAAAAGGCGTGGGGGGGG
>JBBPCX010000135.1:24599362-24611867 GCA_037974365.1 Hydrocynus forskahlii | reverse complement strand
AGAGCACCTGCGTATAGTGAAAAACCGCGTTGTGATGTGGTTAAAAAATGCCTATTTTTATAGTGTAAACCCTGAATATGCTCCAAAAACACTTTAATTTCATTTTAAACTCACTACCCTTAAAGAAAAGATAAACCCATATCCGTACTTTACAGTTTACACTGAACTTCTGCAGTGCTAGAATATAATATTAACCCTTTATAGACTGTACTGTAATTCATGCATGGGCGTTTCCTTTGGTATGTGCTGTCGTTTTCTTTGGTAGAAGCAGGTAAATACAGTAATAAATTCATTTACTTTACTGTAATAAAAATACAGAACTTTAAGAACAAAACGAAAAACATAAGAACACTCGAGGCACTCCACAGGGGAAATTCTGGTCTGCAGCTGCCACACATGCGTCACAGGGCAGCAGCCAATGAGCAGTAAGGATAAATAGATAACGTTCTCGGATTGGTTACTTTCAAACCTCCCGCCTCTGAGTACAGCGGTATTTCAGCATCCCACACATTCTTTGTGTTCTCTCATCAGTACAAAAACATTTGTAGTTAATTTTTATATAGAAATGTAGCTGAATTAAGGTTAATATTTATGTTACAAAATTAGTACATTTTATTTTTCTTAATAATTTAGCACAAAAATGCATGAAAAATAATACATGGCCACGAAAAAAGCTGTGACGTCGGGGCCTCGTCTGCCACATCCCCTCATCCTCATGCAGGGTTCCTGTTTGGTCGCGGTGCTTAGCAACTCAGCACGAGAACGAGGGGGTGTGGCGGACGAGACTTGGACGTCACGAAAGCAAAAAAAATGTGAAGGATATCTTCTGAAAGAAGGCTGTGTTTGAGGATAAGACTTACATGCTGAGTATTGAATAAATGTTCTCAAAATGTAGATTTTTTATTTAGAGTTTATTCGTTTATACTTTTTCATGATGAACTAGAGATTACACCGAATCTTATATCTCAGGATTAAAGTACAATTCAGACTTAAATGAAATATTATCAGTAGTACCTGAACAATATCAAAAACAGTGAACATTCATTTAGTTTGTTTAGAATTCTTACCATATCATCCATCTACATTCTGACTAGGCTGTCTAACAGCTGTCAGACTATAAATTTGAATGTAATTTTTGACTGTTGATGCTGTACGTGTATAGCTATGTACATTCTTTTAGATTTGATCCGCTTACGCCACAGTTCAGTTCTCCTTTAGTCTAAAATGACCTTTGCCCCACTATGCAGCAGACAGTACGCCGGACTCCTCCTCCCAGGAGCTTAGAATCTGTTCCTACCCATTTCTCCGCACATGCAACACCTATGTCTGCTTTAAGCCCCATCCGATGACAGCACCATGAAAACATTCAGCAGTTTTCAGAGACCGGAACCCTTCTCCCCCCCACTCCTCTCTCTCTCTTTCCCCTCTCTCTCTGGGTAGCCTCCACTGGGCTCAGTTCCATGCAGTGAATTACCTCCAGATGTAATTCCTTTCCCCGCCCTCGCCGAATTAGTGGCTAGTAAAAATTAGGTTTAAATTAGCAGCGGCATAGAGAATGGTTAAGTTTGAAATTTCCATATAATGAGTTTATTATTCTTTGGTGGGATGCCATTTTCCTGAATTAATTTTCTTTCTCTCATTCTTCCCTTTTTTTGTTTAATTTGTGTCTGTTTGAATAGACTTAAAGTGCTGAATGGATGAGGTTAATGGTAGTAGGGAGGCCTGATGTAATATGAGAGTACCCTGGATTCTCTCTCGCTCTCTCACTCTCTCTCTCCCTCTGTCTCTCTCTTTCTCTCTCTTTATTTTTCCTCATTGCGCTCAACTTGCACTCTTGCACTTGATTCCAGTGAATCAAATGGCAACTGCACAAGAATATTTTTTCTTGTCACTTACACTGTCTTGGCCATTGTTTTTTTCTCTCTCTCTGTCTCTCTCTTTTGTTCTATTTATTTAAGAGTGCTCAGCCAAAATGAATGAGTGTATTTTGAGTTTTTAGTTTTTTTTATTATTTGTCATTGAGCTGAATATGTCGAGTGATTGTTATACAGTCCTCATCACGCATCCTTTCATCTGATTACAAGTTTGGCAGCCATGAGCGTATCAAGTCCTGTCACCTACGTTTTCCCCCAATGTGAATCTAATACAAATTGCAGCCTTTACAATATGATAATATCTCGTGTGTGAAAAAGGAAGTGGGCTGTCATGCAGCATGCTTTCATCTTGCTCCAATCTGCTGCATAATAGGTAAACTGCTGTGAGGTGTACTTGCTTGTATAAATTTACCCACACAGTCAAGTCTTTGATTTCATCAACTCGCCTAATTCAAATGCGCTTTTGAAGAAACCCACATTTTAAGGGAAGGTGCAGAAGAGCCAATTTAACCTGGAGTGTCTGTCGCGTTCGCCGGGGCTTTCTGTTTGAAGTGGCCGGTCAGCTTGAACTGTCTGACTTCTATCATTTCTGTCTCTTTTATTTCTCTGCTGTAATGTATACTTCAATTCTCCCTGCAGCTGCTGGAGTGGTGCAGGTATCATTATGCACGAGAGACAGTGCGAGAGAAAGAGAGAAAGATAGAGAGAGCCTGAGCACCGCTGAGTGCTATATGTGGCTCCTGCTTAGTGCATGTTGATATTCCAGCTCTTATAAATTTGTGCTGGTTTATTTTCAATAGGAACTGAATCAGGGCCCTTCCCTGGAGCTGCTTACTCGCCCTGTTGATATTGAGTCGAGCAAACACTCACTCGGGGATGTCCTGTTGGGCGGCCGGCCAGAGTCGCAAATGGAAGTCACATGTGTGAACTCCTGTGTTGGGATCCTGCGAGGCGAGCGGAGAGGAGCAGGCCCCGACGCCACAGGAGGCCTCCTCACACTCGCGCCCACCGGCTTTAATTAGCGTTTTAATGGCGCGGCTTATTTACCCGCCTGGATAGCAGCTTATTTTGATGTGCATTGTGTCTGTCTTGAGATTTGTCTCTTGCTCCTGTGCTGCAGGCTTGTTACTTTCCAGATTAATGTTAAAGATTAAGTGTACACACGCTTACTGTGCTTATTGTTGGGCTTTGCCTTACCCCCCACCCCCCACCACACACCTCCCCCGTCCCTTGTCTGCTGAAATATATATGCAAATATATTTGGACACTATCATTAAAGGCTACTTAATAGGGATTTCATTAAGGCTATGCCATGCAAGGCAAAGGCAAGTTGCCATGGATACTCCTGAGCTTAAGTACAGTATATTACAATGTTTAGCTCTCCCTTATACCATCACTGTGTTCTAATGGTCCATTTCAGGGCATGCTGATCTTCAGTGAAGAACATCATTAAGCTGGAGAGATGCTAGTCCTATTAGTTTGTTATTAATCTCTTTTTTTTCCACAAGTGCATAGACCTGTGCCCAGAGGTTCTATTTATGGACATTTCAAACCATGTAGCATAATTAGACAAACATACTCACACCTTGGAAGTGGTTTGAATGTTTTGTATAACAGTGCCAGTACAAAAGGGTCAGGGTTCGCAAGTCTGAACCACTACTCCTTTCAAATAAATGTTCTGTGCAGAAGGATCATAACAGAAGGGATTAGATAAATGTAGGACTGGTAACTTTCTTTAGTGTGCATTTGCCATAGAGGTGGAAAGGGACAGCCTGTGTTTAATTATTGCTGACTTGCTTTTGCTTTCAAAAAGAAATGTTAGTAATTTGATGATTTTGGTAAATTGCTGAATTTTGTTCGGACCTCATTTAACCAATTATACTTTATTTGCCCCACGTACACGGCCTCTGATGCACCACATCTCTTTGTGATGAGGCTGATAATGTTTGGGTAGACTGAACTTAGCGTGGTTAGTGGCTGAGTTGTATTTGAATTTGCTTTGTTCAAATGTCACATTCTATTGAAATCCCATACATGTGCAAATAAAGGCAGGTCTACAGGCGGGAGACAGACAGCAACACACCGTTGAGTTTATTACGGCTGTGTTTACAAGCGGCGTGTGCTTTCTGCTCAGCTTGTACATGGGCTGCAGAGGGGGCAGGGAGAATGAAGGTGGAGATGAACTCAAGTGGATAACTCTTCAACCAGAGAGGGAACAGCTTTGATGCTTGTGGCAATTCTGCGAGGCCTGAAACACATCAAATTCTCAATGACTGCACATGAGCTAAGCTGCATTGCTAGGCCGTGCCCAAGAATCATCCATTAATCTGCTTTTCATGATGTACGCTATACCATTAAATCTATGGTAATTGTTAACACACCATTGGTTTCTGCACTGGTGTGCATATGACTCTGGCTGTAAGTGATCGGTGTAGGCGAGAGCTTGGCAGGGCTGTGTGATTGTTACTGTAAGACAGTCTGGTGGCATTGGGCTTAGGGAGGCCACATTACCCTCCGTGAGGAGCGAGGATGATGGAGATGGACTCTTGACACTGTCTGTTGGCTTGGGGCAGCAGATTTTTGTATCTGCTTTAATTGAAAATGAATCGTTAGAGGGGGTTACTATGGAAATTATGCTATCGCTTGGAGACGGAAAGCTCCACGGGCATGGCGGTGACCACCACGCACACGCGGCACCCTGTTCCTTCCCCCCACCCACTAGTCACACGCTTTCTTCTGCCTCCACTCAAGTGCCGCTGCTGGGATTGTTTGTCCTCATTGACCTTGGCAGTCCAAAGCTCTGCAAAATAGAGAATAAGAAAGAGAGAGAGAGAGAGTGTAGAGAGAGTGTTAGCACTGCAAATATATTCGAAAGCTTTACAATTGGGCTTGACTGCTGAAGAGGGCCTAATTTAGCTCAAATGTTAATTTGTGAATGCTAGCTAGACGAATGTCAATGACTAAAACAACTGCCAGTTGATGTAGCAACCTTCACTCTGCCTTGTTTAGTGTTTACCCTAGCACACAGGGTGGAGGCCAGTAAAAACTGTATTACAATTCTTGGCCTCGGATCGACAGTTCTAATGATATCATACTGGTAAAATTTGCTCCAGTTCAGCTGGTAGATAAAACTATTCAGAGCCTGTTAAATCATGCCAGCAGAGCACTCGAAGCCGCGAAGTGGTCTTGTGCTGCGTCGGAGGCTCGATCTTTAACTAAATAAATCTGTCATGCCTGGCTTGGGTGGATCGCACACAACATGAAAGTTCTTGCTCACCTCACTCTTTCACTGTGTTTGTGTGTGTGTGGGTGTATGAGATGAATGTGTGTGCGTTAGCTTGGCAGTATGTGCACATGTAAGAGGGATTATCGATTTCATGAGTGGTCTGCGCCTGTGTTTTTATGTCATTCCAGTATAAATTGTAGGAGAAAGTCAATATATTAATCCATCTAAACAATTTTACTCCTCTTAGCAGTGTTTTAGGCGCTCTCAAACACCCACACGCATAGGCATACACACGTTTAAGTTTTCCGTTCACAGCTGGCTTCCTCACTCCTCTTCCAGTTGTGTTTACACACACACCCAGTCAGACAAGCCTCACTCTCTTCAGTCTCCCCAAGTCCATGTGGCAGAGGGAGCTGGTAGCAGATGGACTTGCTTTTTGCATCTGCTGTGTGCAGACTGGCCTTTGTACTCCACTCCTGGGGGAGAGTGAGGGCTTTCTTCTCTGCAAGTAGATTCCTGTCTGTTGGAGCGACTTAGAAAAACATCTGTGGCATGCAAGTGGGGGAGAGGGGAAAAAGGCAGAATTGACAAAAGGGTTGACAAACACCATTAGCTGAAGATGTTCCATGTCATTGCTAGTGTGTACTGTTTACAGTACAGCACATATGTCAATACATCACTATGATGACTGCCTGGCAGAAGCCCCAGCTCTGCGGTTCTAATTAAGGTTAGTAAATGAGGAAATCTGCAGCTCAAAAGACTGAGGCTTGATTAACATCTGTAAAGACAAATTTGTCTTTGTGAAGTGGTTTCCAAGCTTTATCTGACACGAGGAAGAAGCTGTGAAAAGCCTGTCTGGTTTGCGTTTTCCCTTCTCCTCCTCCTCCTTCTTCTCTTTCTCTTCCACTCACAGTTTCCCCTGTAAGGAGTTTTTCTTTCTTTCTTTCTTTCTTCCTGTCTTTCTCTCTCTCTCTCTCTCTCTCTCTTTTCTTTTTTGGCTCTCAGCAGGCTTGCCCTAATAAGGGAAGCAGCAGGCGTATTTATGTAGTTCAAGCTTTAGGGACTGATACTTTATCCTTGTGGATAATGTTTTTATTTTTTACTTAGTTTTAAATTATTTTATCCTGAAAAGTGAATTAGAAAATGAGAAGTTGGTCGTTTTCACTCTTTTTGACTACTCCAGGTCACTACCCCCACACCTCCACCACCAAAAGGAGAGGGGGAAAAAAAAGAAAGAAGTCCTCCAAACCCCTTCCCCTCACGCCCCTTCCCCACCCCCACCAACTAGCAATACCTCCAGCCCCCCAGCACACCCCCACCCACCCCACGATATTGCTTGATATTTTTGTGTACGATTAGTCCTCGTGTGCCAAAACAATCAGAGGTCTGGCTGATTTTGTTTTAATTACGTGTGTAAGTAAAATGCGGCTGCTGTGGGACATGATCAGGCAGAGGCTGCTCTGGCTGTCGTGTAAATACCGCTGTAAATAGTTCTTTGATGATGGCTTTGACAGTGAGCGTCAGCTAGTTTTTCCCCCCCTCCACTCTCTATCCCCCCCCCTCTTCTATTTTTTTCTCACTCCCTCTGATGCTGTTGCCTACCAGTGGCATTCTTTTTCCCTCATTTTGATTCATATTAATGCTTCAAGGCTTCTAAGAATATCTTCAAATGACTCTACCTTTGGGGAATGGGGTTCTCTGTCATTGTTTAAAAGGTAGGTTACTTTTTTCTCTCTCTCGTTCTGACAGCTTCTGAGTGCTGATGTGTTTTTATGTTGCTCTGAGGCATATTTTGAGGCATGCTGTTTTTTTTTTTTTTCCTGAGCAGTGTTGTTCCCTGGCAGTTAAAGACAAGAGGTTGCTAATTGTTGTTTAGAAAGGAGCGTTTCCCTTGCTCATTTCTCTGCGGAGGCTACTGGCTGCCGGTCTTTCTCTGACTAGATTAGTCTTTTCAAGCATGCAGGCAAGGCTCAAATAAAAGGCTGGCAAACGTACCTTTCTCCAGGAGCATTCAGGGAAGCCCCAGCGTTTCTTAAATCCGTGCAGCCGGAATCCGAGCGAGAGTACGGGCTAACGTGTGCCGAGAGCGCGTGTGGGGAGAGAGAGTGTGTGCGTGTGTGTGTGTGTGTGTGTGTGTGCGCCGCGGCTCTCTCGGAGCGGAGGGTGCCTGGCGGAGCGCGAGCGGAGGAACAGCTCCCCGTACAGCCTCTGAGAGAGAGGCGCGCACACACACAGCATCGCCACCAGTCTCTCTTACACACACACACACGCACACACACACACACACACACACACAGGCACACACACTCTCTCACACACACACTCGCCTCTCTCACTCCTACTAACTCACCAAAGAACAGAGCAGTGCTTTAAAAAAGAGACAAAAGGACCCAATTTTCCAAGGTCATTTTGCAGAAATACTTGTCACATCTCTCAAGCAGTCCACAGTGACGAAATGAAATAAGTAGCTTTTTGAAGTAATTGTGATATATTTCATCAGAGACAAGTAGTGTGATGGTTTAATTATTTTCAGTGTGTCAGAAAAGGAGAACGACAGCTGGTCGGGGCAATACATTTCCATTTCGGACACTTTTCTGTCCCCCTCCCCCTGTCCCTCTTCTACCCGGCCGGGCACGCTGCTGCTGCTTCTTCCCCCTAAAAAAAAAAAGTCTACCAGGCCCATGTCTGTCTGTCTGTGTGTCTGTCTGTCCGCCACTGTAATTGCCCGGTGACAAGTGGAAATGATGGAATAATTGTCAGAAGAGGGGATACTTTTTTTTTTCCTAATGGGTGCACCAGTGACTTAAGTATGCATGAGCAGCGTGCGAGGGACGGGGGGGCGAGCAAGGCGCTTGTTTATGATGCCAGACTGTATAAACACAGTTGGAGTGATGACACAGATAAGAGCACGCCGCTGCCCGTGACAGCAGCCGCCAGCGCACCGCCAAACAGCACAGCACAGCAGCCCTGTTCCCGCTCACATGCAGGTAACACCTCTAACCTCTCTCCATCTTTCTCTTCTTCCACTCTTCCTCGCCTCTTTCTTCCGTCCCTTGCTTTGGTCGCTTTAGCGAGAGGAGGATTCCTCCTTCTCTGGCTTGTTCCTTTCGCTTTTGTCTCTGGGTTAATTACTGCTGATATGGCAATCACAGTGATGAATGGACGTGTGAGTGTGTGTATGTGAGGGCGAGAGCGAGTGAGTGTGTGTGTGTGTGTGTGTGTGTGTGTGTGTGTGCGGGAGAACAGAGTAGTTCAACTTGTGCGTGCTTTTATTTGAAGTGTTTTCTGTGTTAAGGAATGTGCTGCTGCAGAGTTTACAATGTGCTAATAGGCTAATCCACGATCATTAAAATCAAGAGGTGAAACTAATGTTTTTATTGTACTTCATTGTCTACTGGTGGTGATATAAAAAGAAAAAAGAGGCCAGCGCTTATGTTATCTTTAATAGACTAATAGTGGTAAAATAATAATGAGTTGCATATATCTGTTTTACTGTGGTGAACTTTTTTTTTTGAAAGAGTTATTTAAAATTTTTGCAGTCATCCAGAACTTTATAGAGCCCATCCCACTTTGAGGAGGAGGGGTCATTAAAATTATGATCAGTGAAATACTAATTATCTCTATCAAAGGCGGGTGGATAATTTGTTTACTTAAATATTCATGAGGGTGAGTAAGGCATGGTATTGGGCTATTGTGAGCATATTATTAACATTTCATAGGGCTTGTGCTGGAATGCAGGAGAGCTCTTCTTCATAATTTAATACCCCAATGCATAATGAGCTATGTGATTAGTTCATATGGAGAATTGGTCCAACTCTCATTTCGAAGACAGATAATTCACATTGTTCTCAAGAGTCAGAATATAATAGGTTCTTTAGTGCAATGAAATTAAATGCTACACATTTTATATTTCGGCTTACAAATCCCCTCGGCAGTATTCTGTTTTGAGCCTTTTTTTCCCCTTCCCTTTTCCCCTCCCTCTCCTCCTCTATCGCACTCTCTAAAAACAATGAATTTTAAAATTGTTTAACTAAAACACATGTTTACCTACATGTTTTATTTAGAATGCACCGGGGCCAATTAACACCGTTCATTAGCCGAGCAGGGGTATTTGTTTTGAAAGTTTAACCAATCACTTTGTTATGCTAATTGTGATGTAATTTAATTTGAGTCCCGTAATGATGATGCCGCTATTATCCCCATAAATGATGCAGTTAAGCATCACAGGCTCATTTGCATGTGCTTGAAGAGGAGGAGGGGGGGGCGGTCTGGTTGAGCTGGCTGCAGCAGCACTCTATCTTCTTTCATTTTCCACCTCTGTTCCCTCCCGCCCTTCGGCTCCTCCCGGCCTGTCGCTCCCTATTGATGATCAGCACTTTTATCTGATATTTTAATGACAAAGAGCGGACTAGCTGATTACTGGCACTGCAGAAGTGAACATTTAATAACTGAAATAAGAGATTATTAAAAAATGCAAATAGCCCTTCAATCGACATATCAAACTTGAGGTGAAGCCTAGAAGAAGCAATTGATTTGTTGGTTTTTTTTTTTATCCTTTTCTTTTTTTCTCTCTTTTTTTACACGGTTTATTTGGGAGGTTGTGTGAGCTTAAAAATATCTACTTCCTTGAATTTACATTTGCACATCAAAGTGCTTCTTTGTTGGCAAGATATTTAATTGATTGATTTCATCGAGTGTGCTTTAGGTGTTATGAAGACTGATTAGGTGTATATGGTGAAATGTAGTGTGGCTTTAGTTTATACAGTTTGATGCTTGTGTAAAAAAAAAAAATCAATTTAGGGAAAGAGCAGTTTCCTTTTGTAAATGCACTTTTGAGGAGCCTTCAGTCTGGCTGGCCTAGCCTGTGACTAAGCCGCTGCTAAAGACTGCCCATTATCTGTTTTGTCGAGGGTTAGACTTGGGTAATTTTCCTCTCGAAAGATTATTTTTCTCTTGACCAATCCCGCCTGTTACAGCCCTAATTGGTTACATAAATCTTGTCTGGTATGAATGAGAAATGTTGCGGTGTTGTCAAGTATAATCTTCACCCTTATTTACCAATTCATTAAGATCTATCGATGCAGGACTGGGGAGAGGGAATGACAACATAAATCAGAGCTGGGGACATAATGACCCTAATCAGCCCCAAATAACTGGAAACGTCACTATGAGCTATGTGTCTATGGCTGTGCAGCTGTGTGGCAGCACGGCTGGGCCGTTTCCTCTTGCCAGCCCCTCATCGCTGTAAACGTTGCTGTCTGCCCCTCACCAGGACTCATAAGCACCTCTCAGCACTGGCATGGGAAAGTCACTGCCCCCTTTTAATATCTAACCCCCTTCACATAGCCTACTCCACACTTAAGAAAACAGCTGGTGTCACAGAGGATAATTGGGCCAGAACAATGCCACGATGAAATGAAATATGCATTTGAGTCAGGTAAATAGTCCAGGAAGATGGATAAATAGAGCTTTGAGTGAATGAGAGAGAGAGAGAGAGAGAGAGAGAGAGAAAGAGAGAGAGAGAGAAAGAGAGCACTCGCCTCAGAACTGTTCTCCTGCCAACGCTGATTGGAGCAGACAATGGGGCCTCCCCCTTTTATAGGTCAATTACTGATGATTAGGTGGGCTGAGTTAATTAAAGAAATTACCCAAAATGAAAACGGGTGGACTGCTTGATTAGATAGTGTCACTGTCTGTTCACCTACTTTCTGAGCCTTGTTCTCCTACAGGGAGGTGCTTTTGCCGGGTAAAATTTTAATTATATAGAAGGAACGGAAGAAAGGAGTATGGTGGTGCAAGAGAAGACAAGGGACAATGGCAATTTTACACACTCCAAATTTTACCCCCCACTCTCTGGATATGCTTTTAGTTCCAAATACTTCTCTTTCTAGAAAACCTGACTTCATTAGACATCATTCATTTATTAATATTAGTTGTTGTTTGTTTATTCTTAGTATTTGTATTCATTATATAAAGAGCAAGCAGAGAAATGTGATATTATAGGTTTCATAGTGTTCGTGCATTTATTTCATACAGACCCTTTTAAGCTGTTCTCTACCTCACCAGATCTCACACCCTCACGCAAAGATTGACTCAGTGCTCTCCCTTTCTCCCTTCCATTCTTTCTTTTATCTCCCTCTGCCTTTTCTAGTTCTACTAATGTAAATAGAACAGAATTAATGCTCTCCGCAGAATGACTCAAACGACATAAAGACTATTTATAGTCGGCTAAAATGATCAAATGAATTTTTTTTCGGCCTCTTAAATGTACTCTCTTGTACCACAGATATTTGATTCTGGTACTTAGCATAACGTTAATCCAAAAAAAAATAGCCTATTATTCCCGAACCTCTTTCATTTTGGAACTGGTGACTTTGTAAATATGATTTTTTTTGCCAACTCTCTCTTTCTAAAGCAATTCCATCCATTGTAAGTCACTTTGAAATTCTCCTATCTGAGAGGAGTGCCGTACTATTACTCAGATTTATATGGGAGTCGTTAACTCGCTGTATGGTGGCCCTTTAAAGCCAAAAAAGATCATCTGGCTTGCATTGTTAATCTTCAGAGGACTTTTGAATGTTAAAAGTGCCTGTATTTATTCTCCCGCATTTATAGACATGCTGTTTATTAGTCACTGTAATTCTCCTGCCCTCCTCAGTACCTGCATCCGTGCAGTAGAGCGGTGGATCAGGCTCACAGAATCGAATAACATTTCAGCTAGTGTGGCCAAGCTGGCGTGTTTCAAATGGTGCAAATCTGGCATTTTGATTTATTAAGCAATCCCAACTATTAAATATTTGAACACACTGGTTGCTGCACTTCTTTATTTTGTATGCATTGTAACTTATGGCAATGATGAATTAATTTCAGTGGAGCACAGAATTTGTGATTATTTTAAACAGTATCCATATCTTAACTGGATCAGAGTGGGAGTAGCTAGCAGACTGTGAAATGTAATTTTTAGTTGTTTTTTTTCCCTCCTTCCCTGTTAGAATTCCTAGCACCTGAGCAATGCACTGATAATGAACAGACTTGAATGAGAGAGTCTGCCCGTTCTGATGCTTTGATGCTCTCTTCCAGTACCTTTCCCTGCCCAGCTCTTTTGGTGGAGGGAGCAACTACTTTAGCCAAAGAGGCATCTTTTATGAAAATATGATCAAAAATGTCTGTTGTTGAAACTAATACTGAAGCATGAGACACATTTCAGGCATTTGGCAGTGATTTAGGAAAAGTCGGATTGAGAGAATTGCTCTCATAAAAGCATTGTCATGTTGGTTAACGAGTCAACATTAGCGTCTTTGAAGTCAGCTTATCAAATTGGTTTGCGCGTTTGTGTGTGTGTGTGTCTGTGTGTGTGTGTGTGTGTGTGTGTGTGTGTGTGTGTGTGTGTGTGTGTGTGTGTGTG
>JBBPCX010000135.1:24586090-24599262 GCA_037974365.1 Hydrocynus forskahlii | reverse complement strand
TGTGTGTGTGTGTGTGTTTGTGTGTGTGTGTGTGTGTGTGTGTGTGTGTGTGTGTGTGTGTGTGTGTGTGTGTGTAAAACAGCTGGGCTGTAAGTGCCTCTCTCCCCTCCCACACTTTCCTTCGTCTGCTTATATCCCCCCCCCACCCCCAAAATCGCAGCCATAGCCCTGAATGCGATGTCAGGATTCTGTCTGGGATTTTACACCTGATGAAAAAGACAGAATTGCACGTCGTACGAATTCGAGAGCAAACATTTACACAGACATAGAGAAATTGTGAGGGTGGTACTGTTACAGCATTCAAAAGAAAAAAAAAACACAAAAGAGATGGGGCAAATATCTCTTTATATAAGAGGTGGTTTATATAAGAGGTTGGTTTTTTATTAAGTCAACCCTTTTTTTTATGTGCATTGTCTTTGAATACGCTGACATGATGAAAGGCTGCTTAACTTTTTACACCTCTTTGTTTGACTGATTTTCTCTGATATTCCTTTAGGTAACGCATATAGAATTACTTTGGAGCCATGACTGTCAGCGTACTGATGGATGCAATAAGTGATGGCACACTTTTGATTAGCACCTCTTATAGGAACAGTCATGAATACAGGGTGTGTTTCTATGGATAGTGCCAATTTGCACACAGGCCACTTTACTGTGGGCTAGAAGGTAGCCTAGCTGTAAAGTTACAGCACAGCACTACTAACACACGCTGTAAATATTGTTCCAGTGGGGCCAACCTTCTGCCCCAGTGGGTTTTTAGGAAAGGAGAGTCTGATACAGTGACAGCCTTCGAGCCCTTAGGGCCGGTGTGTGTGTGTGTGTGTGTGTGTGTGCAGAGACAGAGGTGTGTGTGATGAACACATCCCTCTCTTTTTCTCTCTCTCTCTCTCTCTCTCTCTCTCTCTCTCTTTCTCTCTCTCTCTCTCCCCATCACTGTCCATCTCTCTCAGCCCATACAGTGAGCAGTGACACTCCTCCGGTCCGTGGCGTGCACACACTCCTCCCCTGCTCCGTGGCGTGGAAGTGAATGCAGGAGAGGGTGTGTTTCTAATTGACATTGTAATTGGCAGATTTGAATGCTGCTGTTAGATGGCTAATTAATTTATCTCACCGCTGTCATTAAGGTTAAAGCACCATCTGATCTCCTTGAATACACTTTGCATACATCTGCATGCCTATTATTTTCAGTTACACACCTACATACAACTTTTGGATAATGTGGATTTGGAGGTAAATATGGTGTTAATGATGTGCATGTCTGAAATGATCTCATCAGTATTCGGAGGCATTAATGGCAAATCAGGTCCAAATGGTGAAGAAAATAGATTTTTATGATCTTTTTTTTTTTTGCAAAACAACAGAAGTCATCCCTCTGTGTAAAATGTTAATATTATACTTAAATTTCCAAAAATGATCTTTATTTTTTTGGAAATATTTGAATTTTCAATTTATTAAACAGGATCAAAGTGATCTTAATTGGCTTTTTTGGATCAACTCGTTCATTTTTTTTTTTTTTTTTTTTTTTGTAGCTTTCTTGCATTTCATATCTTATGCACTTCACTGCTGTTAAAAAACACTCCATTAGATTGTTCTTAAAATTCGAGTAACGGCAATCAGGCACTCTTTCTCTGAATATTTAAAACATGGAGCATGTAAAATTTATGCCTAATTTGAATACTCATTAGCCGCCTGATCTCTATGGCAGCTTTGTGTTTCTTCAAGAGAGATTCATCAGCACCTAGTCCTCATGTTCTCTCTCTCTCTTTCTCTCTCTCTTTTTCCCTCTCTCTCTCTGTATGTTAATGCTGTGTACATGTTAGTAGCTGACATTGTTTGTGGCTGAGCATGTCTTGTCAGTTGTTTGTTGACTGTGGTACGGGCAGCTGTCACCCTGCGTGTAACTTAAGTTGGGTGTGTATGTTTCTTTTTCTTCTGGACGGCACAAATGTGCGCCCTCCTCCGCTATTTATTTATTTATTTTTTTAAGCAGAAGAAAGCCCCGTGCCGTTAAAATGTCATTTACTTATCTGAAAAGCAGCCACGGATTAGAAGACATCTTCTTTGTTGTGTCGAGCATTTGATTATCGGTGTTATTTTTCAATGCTAAGCTGTCTCGCTACTGTATACTCTTATTCAAAGCACCATACTAATTGCCCATGCAGAGCAGGTGACAAAATTGATGTGCTTAATCTAGGCAGAGGAGGATGGCAGCCCTGTCAGAGGAATAAATGAAAATATTGCTCAAAAATGAATCCGCTCTAAACATTACATGAGATTAGGCTTATTATACGGGTGCAGTCTCCATTAATGTAATTAATATTGTTTATATTTTAATAAGATGAAATATGAGACATCCAGTAATCATTTCCTGAGAGGAACAAAATGTGTAATGAGGAAGGAAAAAAATGTGTTTTAATGAGTATGTGAATGACAGAGAGGCGATGAGGTTTGAGCTGCGGAGTGTGTGAATTAAAAAGGCTCTTGTGGGTATATTAGCTATGCAGAACACACCTTGAATTGCATTTGTTGGGTCAGGCCGATTCTTTTATTTATTGCGAGGATCTCCACAGATCTTGGCAGGACTTCTCATTGCTCCTTTGAAAGTACAGAGCATTTATGCAGGGAAAATGATAAAACATTTATTACTAGAGAGGAGGTAATATGCATAATTTATGCTGTTTTTAGCACAATCATTAGTGATATTGGTGATAGATTTTTCTTTTCTTCCATCCCCCCCTCTCTTTTCATATCTAATAGATGCTGGTGAAATTAATTTAATATCTTTCATTTATTTGTCCGTGTAAAAAATCAAGGCGTTCCGTTTGATTTGGGCTTCTCTGGCCGCACTAATTGTGCTCTGGGGATGGAGGCACTAAATGTTTTAAATGTCACCAAAAATAATTGAATATCGCAGGTTTGATTAAAAAAGAGAGAAAAGTAGTCAATATGTGTCAAGAGGATTTTTTTCTTCTTCTTAAGAATCCTCGCAGCCAAATATTATTTAGCTTCAGTTAGCAGAGAAGACCATTGTATTGTTCATCACGGGATGGTACCATGTGATTTGTTACACTCCCCCCTCCTCTCCTCATCCTCTAGACCCAATTTTAATTTTGCATGATTAGCTGTGCGTCATTAAGCAACTTCATTCAGTCGAGACACAGTATAAAACTCTGACACTGTCAAGACGGGGGGATATTTTAGGAGACACTCTGTACACGAATGGGGTCAGAAAATGTGCTTAGAATGATGTGCATGCACATTCATATTCGTATGTTACATTATAAAAATATTCCTTTTAACATTCTCATCAAAAGTGAGACACTAAAATAAATACTTATACATACCTATATACATATATGTTTGTAGGTATTTATATATGAGTATTTTTTGTTAAATTCTGTTCTGTAAAAATGAACAAACATAAAGCCAATTTAAATCTCCAAATGCAACAAAAAGCTCCCAACACCCTCCTCCCCCACAAGCTCAGAAAATGTGCATCTCTTTGTATTGCTTCATTTACACAATGAATGCATAATTTCTCCCGCATCTCCCTCCCCCTCCCCCTGTTAAATGCTTTAATTTGCAGAGAGGGAACAGGGTTTGATAATGAAATTTTTTTTAAAGGGGGGATTGTAACAAGAGCCTTAACTGGTGCCTCTTAATCACTTCTAGGTATTAAGTCATGATGCAGGAGTCGGCCAGTGAGACAATAAGCAACAGTTCAATGAGTCAAAATGGAATGAGCACCCTAAGCAGCCAATTAGATGCTGGCAGTAGAGATGGAAGATCAAGCGGTGACACGAGCAGCGAAGTAAGCACAGTCGAGCTGCTGCATCTGCAACAACAGCAGGTAAGTTGTGTTTCTCGCTCTCAGGGCTTAGATTCACACTGACACACAGACACATGGGCTCTTAAAGTCATCCCACTGAGTATTTAGATAGGGACTGGACTGTTTTGCAGTTTTTTTTTATTTGTATGTGTGGTTTGTTTTTGTTTTGTTTTTTTTTTGTTTATTGATTTGTTGTTTGTGTGCTGATGGTTTGTAGTGCAGGATTAGGTTTGCTTTTTGGCAATGCTGGTTTTGCTGAAAGGAGCAGCTGCTTTTGGAGATTTTCGTGCTTTTAAAAGGTATTTACTGTTTTTATTTGTATTTACTTGCCGGCATGAATGGCGCGCCGCAGCTGAGGCCGTGTGTGTGCGTGCGCGTGTGTTGGGGAGAAGGGAGAGTGCCCGTGTAGTGCGCTGAATGTGTTTGGCTGCCACCAGAGGGCATCCTAACTCGTCTTCTCGCCGAAAGAAAAAGACTTTTCAAACCTGAATGGTCTGCTGTAGTGTCTTGAGCGTTTTTTGAACCATACACGCTCTGCTGCTTCTTGTGGGACAAACACCATAATTCTACCCTGAGAGATTGGTCATAAATGCATTTAGCACTGAAATTTTGAAATCCTGATGATTGTATTTTTCTTTTTCTTTGTGAATATATTGACAATGGGCATTAGGTCTTCACAATGATGATCTGAGTGTGCTTGTGTGTATGTGTGTGTGTGTGTGTGTGTGTGTGTGTGTGTGTGTGTTAGGGGGGTGTTTTTGGGTGACAGCAGATCAGGAGTGTGCTTCTGTCTCCATTCACTGACTGATGGCTTTGACAGCTCACCAAAAGCACAGCGCTGGGGTTCACCCTGGGCTGCTGTTGTATGTGTCTGTATATGAGTGTGTTTGTGCATGAGTGTGTGAACTTTCATTTGTTAAATTATTAATTGTTTGCAAATATTCATATGACTGCATATTTCGGTTGCAATCTCTTATTTTTGCTCTGGGATATAACAATATATTTCTAAATGGTAAAAAGCCTGTTTAGTTAATGATTATTTTTATTTGTAAATGTGTGTGTGTGTGTGTGTGTGTGTGGTGTAGGCAGCTGAAAGCCAGTGGTGAGGGAGCATTGTAGCAGAATGAAGTGTGTCCTGCAGGGATGTGTGGGTCCCTCCAGTAACCCCCCTCCCAATACACACATACACGCACACAGGCACACACACTCCAGCTGGTGATTACAACAGCACCCCGACACCATGGCCTCTCCCCCCATTCATCATCACAGCGCCTGTCTCTCTCTCTCTGTCTCTGTCTCTGTCTCTGCTTCCACACATGTCTGATTGAGGTCAACCCTCCCTCTCATTACTGTCCTCTGTTTTAACCTGCACACACACACACACACACACACACACACACACACACACACACACTGCAGACTGTGTGTGGGAGTTTTGGGCAAGAAGGGTAGGGGGGGTGGTGACAAATGTTGAAGTGTCTTTTTTTACTGTGTGTTAGTAAAAGCATTAAAATTTTGTCAAATAATAACAATAATAATACATTTATTTGTTTGTTCCTTCCTTCCTTCCTTCATTCATTCATTCATTCATTCATTCATTCACTCATTCATTCATTCATTATATGAGCTGCTTAATCTAGCCAGACTTGGTTGGTGCTGGTGATGGTGTTGGTGATGGGGTGCTGTAACATCTTACAGCGCTCACACAGTGAAAGGTTGGGAGAAATCTTGGACAGGTCGTCAGTCCATCACAGGGCAGACAAACAGACAAACACCTTCATGCACACAAGCACACGTATGGACAGTTTAGCAACTCAAAAGTAAAATTATTGTTATAATTAGTATTATATTATATAATAATAATACTAACAACAACAACAATACTACTACTACTACTACTAATAATAATAATAATAACAATAATAATAACAATAATAATAATAGTTATTATTATTATTATTACTGGAATTATAATTGTTTTTTTTTTGTTATTTTCTTGTTAAGATTGCCAGAAATAGTGGCGTAAGAAGAACGGTCCATTTATAAAGCCTATGATAATGAGGTCTGTAGGAAAGGCCAGTGTGTGTGTAGGCAGCAGGAGTGAGCAGAGACAGCAGAGAGAGTGACAGTGTGTTCTCATGCTTAGACGTACAGTGAGAGGGAGACAATTTTTTCCTGTGCATTGAAATGAGCGGTCCAGCTAACAGGCCTCCAGAGGCTTCTTAAAGAGGGGCCAGATGCTGTTAACTTCACACACTTCCTGCACCCAGCTTCCTCTTTTTTCTCCTCAGTTCTCTCTCACACGCCCGAGTCAGAGCCAGAAAATACCTACACATTTAATAACCTGCCCAATCTCTCTTTGAGTGCAGTCCCACTCTGTGTGAGTGCATGTGTGAGTGAGTATGAGTATGTGTGTGTATGTGTGTGTGTCTGTGTCTGTTTGGATTTGTATGTATATTGTTGTTGTTATTATTATTATTATTTGTAGTAGTAGTAGTAGTAATAGTAGTACTTTGATGAATATTAATACCACTGACGCTAATTCAACAAAGGCAACAACAATGGTAATAACATACATGCCTTAATTATGTGAAGCATGCCTGTTCAGCAGTTAAAGGTTTAGTAAGGCTGTAACATTAGCTCTTTTCATAGGCTCAGTGCTCTGGATAATAAGTAGTTGAGAATAGTAGAGACAGCTCCTTTCAGTAGAAACTTTTTCAGATTTTGTTTCAGGAAAAATGACTGTTATGGTTATGGTGTATTTGTCACTACAGTGGCACAAAATGCTCATTCCATTTTGCATGCATTGAACTGGGTCAGAAGAGCCAGATTCAGATTCACAACATGTGTTTCTGCTGACAATTGAACTAGTTTTGTTTCAAAATTTATTTTACAAAATACAATTGTATTTTGATGTATTTTGGTTTTGGTCATTTAAGTCACTAAATATTCACAATTATTTGACATAGAAAATTTTCCCTAACTAAAACAAAACAAAGCCACTTGGAACAAGTGGGGCTATAATAATACAAATTATTATTATAGCAGGGCCATAATAAAAATGCTTGTCGCTCTCAATAATGATTACAAGTCTGTGTTGAATGGATGCTTTAATGTATGGTAATGATAATGTGTATGTACAAAGGCTTTACATTGATCTGAAGATTCATACCGTAATATACTGTAATGGAGCTGTTAGGCGATTACTTTAGTCTACAATCTATGCATTTTATTGCAAAGGCTGATGGCTTGGGAAGAATTATACTGTAATCTTTTCTTCTTGGAGGGTTAGAGCTGTGCTCTGCGCAGCTTCAGAGTCAGAGACCTCCTGGACTCGTTTATGTCTTTTGCTTTCTTCTTCTGGTGTTAGTCTTAGAAATGAAATCAAATCACTACTCTTCGTTGAGCTCCATAGTCGCATGATGCTAAAGTTGGGTTGGCCTTTTACAAATGCTGTCCAGATGCAAAGGACACAGAGTCTCTCCTTTATTTTTCATGCCCACAGCGATCGTTACAGCAAGTCACCTGTAAGTCACTAACCCAATGTAAAAGTGACAGCAATTAACCCGACATTTTAGCTTGAGGAGAATTTAAGATGAGATATCTGACAGCCGATGTCAGGCATTTTTTTTACTGTTCTCTGGCTTTAAGAGCAAATGAAATTGGAGGTAGCATCCTGGTTAAGGAAGCCACTTGGGAGGAGGTGTTGGGGGCTTTGGGGGGCATGATGCGTCTTAAAATAAAGGCACTAACTACGACTGGTAGTATTTTATATTTTGTGCAGTGATTTTAACCTTCCATTTGATGGTATCTTCACTTTAATTATCTTCTTTTTATTTCCATATAAACACCACCTTTCCTTTGTGTTTCAACTGAGTGTGACAAAAACCTTTACCCACTGTTATTTATCATTCAGCGAGGCCGCCTTCATCTTCACCTAACCAACAACCACCCAGACTTCACTGGGACCTCTGGGGCTGCACTGACTGTCATTCAAGAGGGGCGCAAATGTGGAGCCACCATACAGCCGCTTGTTTTTGCCTCTGTCTCCGGGTCCCTCCTCTTTCTCTGTGCTGTCCACAGGGAGCAGAGAGAGTGCAACAACTCCAGGCGGGGTGATGACGGCCTCCGCCGCTCATCAGCCCAGTAAAAGCCCCTCTGATGCAAATAGCACTTTGCCCTTGAGCATAATTTAAAGCAGTAATCACCCCTGGAGTCTTGGCCGTGCCGATAGGCTGAGCGGGGTGACTCTCTCATTTACACTCCAACACAGAAGCTCATTAGCTTTATCACACCGGCCCGAGACTCCGCCACTTCAGCATGTAAATAACACACACACACTCACTAGGAGTCGGAAATGTGGCAAAAATCTTAACATCACAAGGTAATATTTCACAATATTGAGCACCAGCCAAACAGTAGTCTCACATTAAAAAAAAAAAAAGAACACTTTGGTAAACTACACATTGTTTTTGTGTTTTTTGCAAATGTAAACTATTTTAGAAAGAAACAGGAGGACACAACTTGGAAAAATGTGTTGTTAAAATGAGAAAAGATAAGGTGTAATACATGCAACTCTCCAGTGTCCTTAAAGTACTGATGACACCAATGATATACTTGTATAACATAATTATTGTAACATAATTTATCATAAAAATATCATGTCATCACATTGTCCACCCTCTCTCTCTCTCTCACACACACACACACACACACACACACACACACATAAACACTCACACACACACACACACACACACACACAAAAAGAGCCTGGAACACACAGTGTAATGCTTGCATCCTCACAAACCATGACATCCCTTAGTAAATCCCAGATCAGAGGAAATAAAATGGCAAAACAAGGTAGTTTCTTTGGATTTTGGATTTTATGTGCTTTTGATTGGCTGGCATTCTGCAGTGGCCCACTGTGTACTTATTTATTGTGCTCTACACCTCATTGTTAACATCTTCAGTCTGGTCCCTGCTGTATAGTACATTGAGGATTGACATATAGAGTTGTCGTCCTCCAGGCGATGACACTGTAAGATATAGGGCTGTGAATGACAGTATTGCGTGTGTTTGCTCCGCTCCCTAGACAACGCTGAGCATTATTCTATTATCACAGACACACACATGCACACACACGATGCCACACATACACTTTTCTCCAGTGCTCCAGCTGCAAACCTGGAGTGGTCATCTGTGTTTAAGGCACATTACATGTGGCTGCATGGAATTTACAGTGTGGCTGCTTTAGTAACTTCATTTCACATCAGGCTCTCCAGGGACCCGGTGAAATGTCAAGCTGTGGCTTTGAAAGAGGCATGGAGAGAGGGATAGGGGGAGAGCGAGAGAGAGATTGAGGCAAGGAGAGGGAGGAAGGGAGAAAGACAGAGCGAGAGATAGAGAGTCAGAGTGAAATCTCCTGGAAACAAACACTTACTACCATTTTATGCTTGAGCAGCTCTGTGCCATTGTGGCGGTGAGCGGTGCAGGTCAAAGACGATCACAGGTGGAGCGCACACACACAGACACACACACACACACGCACACACTGCTGTATATGAAACCCTGTGTGTAGAAGTATTTAATATTTTAATTAATGTAGTTCAGAAACAAAGCACTGATATTAGAATAAATACACATTAAATCTTATTTTGTTTAGTTATATATATAGCATTATGTATCTTCATATACAGGTTTTATGATTTACTGTGGCAACACTGTAGCTGTTTACTTCTAAGCCCTTATTACTTACTACTGTTACACAGTGTGCAGCTCAGGTGCACTATCACTGTGATCACTGTGAAATGTGACCCAGTGGGTTATGTTTAGCGATTATGGGTTAACCTTCGTGTGTAAATAAAACTCAAACAGGCAGCCTGGGTCAGGATCAATGACCACTTCACAACTCATTTCCTTTTATGCCTGCTAACTACCTCTGCCTGGGGAAATTAATGACACTGGATCTATAGAGCCTTAACGGCAGAGGCTTCTGCCTGCCTCCAATAGCCAGGCATTTATACACTGACCCATCCCATTAAAACTATGTCTTAAAGGTGCAGTGCTCCAGTTGTGTATTTATGGCCAATGGAGGAAAGGCCTGAAACTCATAATTTGGAGTAGTGAATAGAATGGCTTTGCTTTTCCAGGTGAAAGACCCCACACAGTTCTGCATGTATTAGACTAAATGAGCACAGGCAGAGTGAAAAGGCACACTGGGTTGCTGCCACTGGAAGAGAGGCCATTCTGAAGGCAAACAGGTTTTTTTCTTTTTTTTTTTTTTCAACGACTGTGACAGCCGGCGACACTGCTATCCATTTAACAGAGCTTAAAAAGCCCATATATGCATATGCCGACCGTCTTAAGCTGACAACCAAGAGGCAGGATTTGCTAGAAGGCAGCTTTGGAGCCTTGTGAATTTAACAAGCATGTCTAGTATTACAGTTTCTCTCTGCTTCAGCCATGAATAGTAACAAATCAGCCTGTGAAACGCCTTCTCAGGGATGTTTGTGTGGTTTGTGTGGGTTTTTCCCCCTCTAACAAATATTAAAATGATGTAAATCTGGTTAAGGAGGTGAAGGCTGAAGTACTGGAACTGTATTCTTCCTTCTGTCTCTCTCTCTGTTTCTCTCTGTCTTTCTTTCTCTTTTGCTCCCTCCTTTTTTTTACCTCTCTTACTGTGCTCCAGTCAGGTGTTGCCGCTTTCCACTCGAATATTTCGATACCATATTGTTGGCAGAGAAAATGTGCGAGAGAGAGAGGGAGAGTAGGAGAGAGAGAATGAGAGGGGGAGAAAGAGAGAATGGAAGAGAGCGAGAGAGAGACAGAGAGAGAGAGTATGAGTTTGGCCCGGCTCACAGCCCGCTGCCCCCAGACGCTGAATACATATGTAAGAGAGCCTCTCAGCCTGCAGCTCTTTGGAGCTTTTGAACAAATGCGGTAAATAAGCCCCGGCCTCACCTCACAAATACACAAGAGGCTTTTCAAATGCGCACACGTGTCACTTAGAGCGTGTTTTTCACTCTTTCTCTGTGGGTGGGTTTTTTGTAGTAAGGGTTTATAGGGGTGTTTTTAAAGTGAAGGGTCGGTGCCTTCCTCATTGCTGTCACTACTGATAGGACATCTTCATTTGCACCCATTGCAAAGTAAGTTCAGCTGATACAAACTAAGATTTTGTTATGGGTTATGTGACAAAGATACAATGGTACTTGAGGATGCATGCTATGTATCTTTTGTTTTTCTCATATTATTCTCATATTAGACTAAAGGAACTGATACATTATAACAGTAAAACAACAGGGACACAATTATATCAGAAAGCTATCAAAAATGACAGAACTTAAAGACATCTTTACAAGAAATGCCAGTCGGTTGTCAAAGTCAGTGCGAGCACAACGTGTTAACATGATTCAACCCCTCAAACCATGTTTGGTTGTCCACTCTGAAGCCCATCTGATCGCATTGTATATTCCTATCACTGCCTCGGCGATTTTAACCCTCTTGTTTAAATACAGCTTTTAAATGGCTAGGTCTGTTGATGGTTCTCTTGATTAAATCAGTTATTTCTAACCTTGCCATTCTGAAAATCACCAAAATGGATTGATTTACCATCAAATTACACTGTTGATGGCCTCAGTAGCCATAATATCAGTATGCACAGGATGCCCTTGGCAGAACATGCTGGACAGTGCTTGTGTGAGAACTTTGGATGAATAACAAGAAGGTAACTAACAAAAGTTAACCTCAAAACAAGTTAACGTAGCAGTATGAGAGGAAGAGTTTTTTGTAAGCTTCACTCAGTGAGAGGAAAACCACAAAAGCAGAATCTCATGAATGCATCACTAGATTTCTAGATTACTTGAGTAGTGACAGCCATTTAATAAATTAATTCTCATGCATTCGTATAGCTATAACAAAATGTGCCACTTCCAAAATAGAAACAATACATTTTTTGCACCAAATTTGAGCAGCTAAGAAAAAAGCAATTCATCAAGATCAATTAGTCAAAGTAATATGAGTAATCATTTAATTATTTGAATCATTGACAACATTAAATACAATATATATTTTTTTGGAGATTTGATAACTTGGGATAGGTAAAGTGAATCACCTCATCAGCTCTTTTACCTGCCGCAGTGAGGTACTGTGTGTGTGTGTGTGTGTGTGTGTGTGTGTGTGTGTGTGTGTGTGTTTGTGTATTATGTGATAAGGAAACATTGTGATTGTATTCGGTGCATGCATTAATGTTGTGTGTGACGCTTCATGCATGACTTGACACTAAGCTGATATTGGTTTCACGGTTGAGTCTTCCAATACCGGCTCCGTTTCAATTGAAATGCGATTGTTATTGCCCGAGTATTTACCAGAAGTTATTTAATGTATGTTCCCGCTGAGTGAATTTGCCTGCTAGGCCCCTCTTTCACTTGTGTAACAATGTCAGATGTTTTCTGCTCAGAAATGAGCTCAAATTCAACCAGTTACAGCATGTGTGGAACAGTGCATTGAAGCTGCTGTGAAAAATCTTCAAAATATTAATTAAATGTTTATTATTGTAACAAGATTTTAATACATTTGTGTGCAATTTCTGTTGGTATATTCATCATGAGTTAATTATGCAGTGTAAAAGAAACCAAAAACCTTAAGAAATCAGGTTTTTATGTGACACCGAACACATATTTTGATTCAAATGCTTTATACATAGGAACTGCGCTTTGCATTGTCTATGGTAGGCTCTATGAAATAGGTTCCAGCCACCCAACCAAACAACAGCAGCTGCTCATGCACTCAGTCTTTCATGTGTCTACACACTGGACACTTCCAGTAGTTGTACAACATGTAATAATGGACTCGTCTGTCCTCTGACCGTCACTGATGACTTTGGTTGTGTGAGGGTGAAATGCATCACTCAGTGGCTTTTATACTCTTACATGCCTGCACTCAGTGGCTGCTCCATGAATAATGTGTCATTTCTTTTTGATGGAGATTGTAGTCAGTGGTTTTTTTTAATAAGCAGTATAATTGTGCTGTTCTTGTCTGGAGTGCTTTGGAAGGAGCGATCATGCTTTTGGCACATTTATCAAAGCACAGAAAAAAGAAAATTGTGAAAAAAGAAGGGGGGGGTTTGCTTCTCACACTGGCAGACTAAGTGAACGACACAGTGATAAATTTTCTTGTTAGGAGAAATTACATCCACTAACTTGAGGTACTTCAGCATGAAATTGAAAAAGAAGCATTTCTTCTGAATTTCCATTCTTGATTCAATGAAAGATGTAGATTAGCTCTTTGGAGGGGGGTGGGGTTGTGTGTGTGGGGGGGGGGTGATGAACGAGTATGACTTTGG
>JBBPCX010000135.1:24557667-24577517 GCA_037974365.1 Hydrocynus forskahlii | reverse complement strand
TCTCTCTCTCTCTCTCTCTCTCTCTCTCTCTCTCTCTCTCTCTCTCTCTCTCTCTCTCTCTCTCTCTCTCTGTCACTGTGTATTTCCCTTCCCAGCAAACAGAGCAGATAAGCAGGTTGACATCCCTGCCCTGTCTGCTGGTCTGGAGATGTTCAAGCTGACAGAATGGTGTTTCACTCCAGCTCACCTATCTCAAGCATTCACTTTACCTCACCTGCTGAGTATAAGTACACGTTGCATACAGTACCAATGTACAGTGTGAGTGAGCATCATCATGATAAATTACATCACATTGCACCTTTTTGAGGAAAGATTAAACTTTTTTCTATCAAAATCACAATATGAAAGACGTTCAGATTGCAGAAACTTCAGTGATTTGAAACTGACTTTATTGCATACAATATAAATAGTTTATAAAATAACTGTATTATGTATGATCAAAAGCATTATCAAAAGAAGCCAAACCCCATGTACTCCTGCACAGAACAGCACCATCACTGTCAAAACTGTCAATCTGGAACAACATTCAGTGTTCAAGCTTGTAATTTCTAAAAAAAAAAAAAAAAACTCAATTTTTAAGTCACAGTCACAAAATCTCAGATATTTTAGATATTTCCCTCCATCTAGAAAAATTGCATCTATTATAAAACTGACATATTTAGACAAATTATAGAGAGCCTGTAAACAACAACCCCAAGTGGATCGTAACTGTATAATTGCCAGGGTGTTAATGGTCTAATTAAATGTCAGCCCATTATCTCAGTATGTTATTTACTTTTACCATTTGTTACTTCCTTAATAGTTATTTGTTCTTAATTGTTCTTAAATTGTGCAACGTGGGAATATCCCCAGTTATGATGATGTTGTGCTTGTGCACAAACCTTGATGGCTCTTTCCAATCATACTGACTCTACTTCACGCACAGGCAGTTTAATAGGTAACGTGATCAATTATGAAAACAAAGTGTCTTCAGTTTATTTATTATATCACTTTCTTCCATTCATTCCCCACTGATTACACATTAACTAGCTGCTAAACAGACAGGCTTGTATTTGCTCATCAGTTCCCGCCTGCCTTCATGGGCCCAGCATTCCTCAGAATCCACATCACTTGGATATATTTCCTTTCTCAAACAAATCAACTTCCTTTGACCCTCAGGAGGTAATTCATCTTGCATGCTATCTCTCCCCTGTTTGTGTTTTCTTTTAATACCTTTAGTCACAGCTATGGAGTCTGTATCTGGCTATTAAAGCGCGGTTTAAGTGGTGGTCTGGAGGAATGGCAACGTGTTTGTAATGATGTGCCAAGCTGCGGCTGACTGCTAATGTATTTCATGCTTGTTTTAGACTAGGGAATGGTCTTACAAAGGTGCATTGTGATGTGTTCCTTATTACTGCTGTATTAAGTGTAAACACAGGCCGTGCGAAGGGATCGTGGAGGGGTTTTTGGGGGGAGGGCGATAGCTGACATATGTTTCTTTCGTTTGTGTCTCTCTCCCTCTCTCTCCGGTGAGCTCTGCTCAGCTATTAATGTAGCTGGGGAGTGCCTGTGTAAACATTCGTGTTTCTCCCTCCGTTTCGCATAATAGTTGCCCGTATCGGCTTTCTCCTGACCTCGCTATCTGAAACCAATTACAGCAGATCCATTTGGGCTGAATCTTATTTTCATAAGGATCCTGAGCTGCTGCGTGCTTGCGTCCTAGTGTGTGTGGGTGTGTGTGCACATAGGTGTGTGTGTTTGAGTGTATATTAGTGTGCGAGTGTGTTTCTTTTTCTCCAGGTCCTCAGAGATGGATATCAACATCAAATATGTTCCTGAGTGTCTTGTTATTTATGTTCCAGCCAGGGATCTTGAGCTCCTAGCTCTGAGGAATGCAGCACATTGTGCTGTTTATACAATGTGTGCATTAATGGAACAGAGCTGGCATTTCTTGCACACAGCAACACAGGTTTAAATGGACACATTCGCACAGTTTCGGGCTTTTCAGCAAAGTTTTGATGGCCAGCTTACTTTAGCTCTCATTGTTAAAGTTTTGAGGGCATCTGATATGGCTTTGTGTAGGCTTCTGTAGGGATTAGAGCAGAGCAGAGAAGCGGCAGTGGCTTCTGCATAGATGTCACTAATGACGACTGTTAAGGGCACATCACTTGATAAGGGGCATTATGATTTCAGAGGGATTTCAGGGCCTCCGAAAGCTGAAAATAATGAAGCTGCCTTCATTCTCTGCCAAATTCTCAAAACTGAGAACACACTCTAATAAGCAGTGTAAGTTGATTGGTTTCCTCTGCCCTCAGCACTTTTGCTTTCTTTTTGGACAAGCCATTAATGGGCCCATATCATGGAGTTTTCCTCAATGTGTGATGTAGTACATAAACATTGTGAGTGGTTCAGAACATACCTTTCACTCCCCAGTCCAGTTCTTACATAGAACAAAAAGTAATATATTTACCATGGTTTAGCCCCCATGCTATCTAGCCAATCAAAACTGAGCTTTTTTTAAAGCCTTAAGGGCAAAGTAACAAAAACAGCCTGTACAGTTTTAGATGATGAGGAGATGTTGGGAATTGGTCTAGTAAAAATAGATGATTATTGTTTTGGATACATAAAATGAAATGAGTTAACATCAGAGAAAAAAATCCATGTATAAAAAAGTAAGAAATGGATTTGTTAAAGTGTTCTATACTGTGTACTGCACCAGTATCTTATCGAGTGTCATCTTTGACTTTGTCCTTGTTTGCCCGAGGACAGGGAGTCTGTATTGATCCCGGCTCAGATAAACATTTTCCTTCTGTTAATTGTTGTGCCGAGGCCATTAGGCGACCGCTAAAGCCCCACAATCACAATCAACGCTTGAATGGGCGTGAAATCTTCCGCAATTTACAATCTCAACCTTGATTCCTCACCAGTAATGACTTGAGCTGGAGCAAGTTTTGCTGCCGCTCGTAAGTCACTCATGCATCTAAAAGCATCACTTGCTCCGTAACTAATCAATCAATTCAACATTGAAATGGAGAGACCGGTAAAGCATTCTGAATTCACAGGGACTGAGATATTTCCAGGCTCAAGGAAAAAAAAAAAACAAGACGTTGACGATTTATTAGGCCTCAATGACAGTCCTTGTCATTTATTTGGCATTTGGAGACAATGGCAGCATGTGCTTGAGGCTTAAGTGGAGGGAATGTGAAGTGCACCGGCTCTAGTCTCCACCCCTAGTCCTCTGAAGAGTAAGGCCACATCAGTGGGCTGTGTGTGTGCATGTGTCTGAGGAGACAGATCGATGCTGTTAGGACCCAGCGCCACTGTGTTGTGTTTGTTTACTGGGGGCTCCTACAGCCTGGCTCCTCCGAGCTGCAGCCAGACAGACAGTGGCAGCTCCTCGCCTCTGTCTTTTCATAATTGATCAGGGGGATGGCTGCCATCCCAGAGGGTTAAGACGTGGCAACTTTTTTTCTCCCTTCTCTCTCTTTCTCTCTCTCTCTCTCTCTCTCTCTCTCTTTCTTTCCTTCCCTCTTTTTTCTCTTTCTTTCTCTTTCTCTCACCCCCCTTCTCTCTCTTTTTCTCCCTCTCTCCCTCTCCCTGTTTGCTCAGCATCTCAATGTACTAGTTCAAACATTGTTCTCACCAGCTGGCAGAGCAGTGCCATATGCACATCCTGTCAAGGCAGCTGTTGTCATGGATACTGGCAAGCACCAGAAAATAAAACAACCCCTTGATTTCTGCAGGAAGAAGTGTCACTCTTTATCTGAAGCATTTTTTTTTCTCTCTCTCGCTCCTCACCTTGTCTCTCTCCACTTGAAGCAACACCTGTGAACATATTGTTTTGTTTATTTATTTTTTTTAAAAGTCTATTGTTGGGCTTTTGGGAGTCGTCGTTTGCAGCTGCAGCGCAGAGACCTATTTCTCCTGCCTTTCTGTGCCAGATAAAGCGTGAAGAAGTCATAAGAGTGGCCTCACCGTGAGCTTAGCACTAGATGTGGCTGTAGGTACAGTGCATGGACAACACATTACATCATCCCCCCTGCCTGCCTGCCTGCCATTGTCATCATCTTACTTAAAGAAAGAAAGGCCAGGAAGAAAAACAACTTAGAAGAGATTTTTTTCAGGTTTCATTGCATGGGCCACATTTGTAACATTAGGTAGCAGTCCTACCCTTAGAGAAGGCACAGTAGGCAGTCAGTGTGATTAGGCCTAGAAAGCCCATTTTCCCCTTCTCTGCTCATAAGCACCACTAATGCACAGTGTAAAACCCCAGCTCCTTGTTAATTCACTCCTAAGGTAATCTGATGTTGATTTTGTCAACTTTAATTACAGCTTGTAGGAACACTTCACATCGCCTGCCTCTACTTCAAATTGATATTATGAATATGCAAATGGCTGGTAATTTGCGGAGAAGTGGGTATTTCAGTTGAGCACACACTAGACAGGTCAATTCTACAGACGCGCTCTGTGGTTTTTTCACCCCCACTTCAGGGGCGCTTTAGACAAACTGTATTTATTCTTCATCACGGCTTCATGGATCATCATGAAAAATGTATCATGTTTGCCCGGTATTTCAGGCTTCGTCTTAAAACCTAAGGCAGATAGGACTTTGTTGGATCTGTGGTGTCATAGCAGTTTTCATACGTGTGTGTCATACTGTTGGATGGAAGAAAGACCCCAAAAAAATCTAATTTTGTTGCCCTCTTCCTGTTCTCTTTTTGCAGGCCCTACAAGCAGCAAGGCAATTACTCTTACAGCAACCAGGCAGTGGCCTGAAGTCTCCAAAGAACAACGACAAACAGCGTCCGCTGCAGGTGAGCAGCTACTCGCTAATCTCTTAAGTCCATCCATAATACATGGTGCTCTGGAAAAGATTTCCTCTGTTCCACCAGTCTGTTTGATTTGGCAATGTAATTCTGGACTTGTCACTGAAATTCTAAACCTGTCAGGTCTGCCCTTCTCTGAAGCAACACACACACACACACACACACACACTCACACAAGATACATCATTCTTTACTAAACTTTCTGCTGCCCGTTTGAGCACTGCCTCCATTCTTTCAGGCTTTCTGAGACAGATGTTTTCACCTCATGTCCTACTGTGGACGTACAGCAACATCGACAGGAGGCAGTCAGAAAAATGTACTTGCTCAGAAAGAATGAATAATAATTTTCCATGTCACATGCACACTGTGGCATGGAATCACGCACAATCATGCTGTTGTGCATGATTTTATTATGCTTTCCAGGATGGCCCTTAACTTCAATCGACAGACAGCTCTAACACACAGGAGCATTATTATGAATGGTGGCCTGCTGAAGACTTGCCTACACTATATTGTATTCTAAGTAGCTGCCATTTGAACTCCTCCAAGATAATTTGCCCTACTGATTCCAGCTGCGCTCTATTTCTGTTGTCAGTGATTTGGTAAAGGTCATGGTAGCACTGTGCATGATGCATTCCCCTCGTACCAGAGCTGTTTACTCCTACCCTGTCAGGGAAACTTATTAGGCCATTTATCTCACATCTTCACAATGCAAATGCAGCATTCGCTTCCTGCTTGATATTATGTAAGCACTTGACATCTGCCGGGCTCTGTATTTTTAGGTTCAAACTGAAGTGTAAGTGTGTGTGCTCTCCTCCCTGATAATAAGTGCTATCAGGGAGTAGTGGTTTACCTCATTAGTACTCTGTGCATTTAATTAAAGAAAGGGAAAATTGGCGTTAACCCTCATCGTTAATATTTTCACAGAGCATAACAATGGCGACACCTTCAATTGGAGTCACACCCCTGTGTATCTAATTATGTGGTGGCAAAAGATAAGCTCGATGAACGAGTGCCGACAGACCTTCTCGCTGGAATCAGTCAAATCAGTTCTTTTCTGAATGTTAATACGCTCCGACTTATCATGACAAATATGCAACTTGTATGAGAGAATTCATAACTTCCTTCTTTTCCTTCAAGAGCAAGACATTAGTTGTAAAACAAAGTCTAGCAGGACGCAGTATTGAATATGCTGAGCCTATTGAATTTTCCCAGCCCTCTGTATACTTAGAGAATGGATTCCCAGCACTCTCCGTGACTGCAAATTGCCACACGTTCAGCACAGTACTTTAGACGAGAGAAGGGCGATATTGGCTGAGGAAAGTCTGTGATAACTGTCGGCCCAGGACTGAGGCTCCGACTCTAATAACACTAGAGGATAGTAAATATTGAATATTTACATTTGCTTACTCTATCCTTGCCTTGTGTTAGCCATATGAATCAATATGAATCAGGGGTTGTTGAGTCATGTCTGACAGCCTGTAGTTAATCAGTGCTGTTGGGCCATCCTCATGTTTAGGTATTAATTGACATTAATTTGAACAGTTTTTGTATTTCATTTTGTTTTTTTCCAGGTTTTTATTTATTTTTTCATTGACCAGCGTCTTGGACTGTAAAACACTCGACTCCTCGCTCAGTAGTGCTCAAGCGCCCTGCTTGATTGGCTCCTCATTCCAGTAAGCAAGAACCCGTTTACATCCGACACTGACAAATCCTGCCGTTTTCCTCGCAGGAGGAAGGGGAAACGATCCATACATCATGCCGTATAAATTATTTACCACACTAGCATCTAAGTGCTGTGGCGTGCAGTTTTAATTACTTGCATTAGTGTCTAAAGGCTCTCGCCTGACTAATTCTATCCGTTGCCTCATCGGAGGCTGTTGACGTGCACACAAGCTGCTTTTCCACATTTGCGTAATGTGACAGGTCTATTATTACCCAGTAAGCCCACGGGAGCACTCAATAAACACCTATTTCTCTCCCGTAAATCCCCGTGCCTTCGCCACACTGCTTACAAGGATTTCCCAAGGCACACAACAGCCCTCTCGCGTCTCTGCGCCTCTTTCTCCCTCCGCATGGCAATATCTCCACCGCATTTTATACACTGACATTTAAAACACAAATAAAGGAGCAGCGAGGACGAAAGGGAAGGCGGATTACAGCCAGCTCTTGCGCCTGACAATCGTGTCTCACCGCCACCCCCCTCCTTTTCTTTCCCGATGAGTTGTCATTCTGCATCTCTAAGCTGCATGTTAGTTTGTTTGTTTGCCATTGTCAGACTTCACTCTTCTGTCGGTGCGTGCAGGCCACCTAATCGCCTCATCCTGGTGGCAGAATGGGCATTTAACAGAGTTGAAACAGCTGCCGGAGCTCAGGGTTGACACATGCAAGGTGCACACTGAATGAGAATGGCGAGAAAAACGCAGGCTGAGCAAACACAGAGCTTGCCATGCCAACGTGCGTGCATGTTTAGGGGTGGTGTGATCGAGCACAGCCATCTAGATGTCAGAGCGGAGTGTAAAGAGGGAGCATTGACCCCTGCCCTGTAGTCAGAGCAGGGCCTTAGAGTGCTAGGGAAGCATTAACTAGTCAGAGGAAAACAATGAGAGCATGAACAAAAGCGGTTTGAGCCTCAGCACCCACGGACATGCCACAAGCGCAGCACAAATAGCGACAGGCCTGCAAGGGACGGTGTTTCCATGGACGAAAGGAACCGCTTCTGGGTATGCTGACCTTTGGTATACTCCAGATCCAGTACTCTCTAAGCAAATGCAGCTTTTAAGCAGAGAAAAAAAAGCCCCTTCTCTTAACTCTCACTCGATACTTTCTGCACTTTTCTCCCTCTGCACCAAGCTGGAGGGGGGCTGCATCAGGCCCAGTGGTTGGCATGGTTTTCTGGATGAAAGGAGAGTACAGGGCCGAGAGATAGCCCGCCCAATCACGCTGTGAGCACTGGGCCATCCTCAGGGTGTCACCGTTTTAAAGGTCACCGGCGCACACATCTCATCAAAAGCGCCACAGTCCTGCGCCATGTTCCTTAAAATTCATCTACTTAGCCTGCCAACTGGAACCGCGCGAAAAAGCCAGCTGAATTTATAGAGAGACATATGCTCCTACATTAACATTTATTATTAACTCTGCTTCCCCTAGTGGAATCACAAAGAGAATTGGAAAAACGAGCAGTTACAGTAGAGGAAAGAAAAGACTTACATGGGGGACCTTTGGCGTGTTAAAAGTGTGTCGGCACATTTCTCTCTTGGACACCTTCGGTTATTGCCTTTGTAACCAGAAAACAACCTTTTTTCTTCTTCGTCTTTCCTGGCTGGGTAAATTGCAGGGGACAGCACGCAGGATTCATCATTGTGATGCAAAAGAAGTTGGAGTATAACCCTAAGGCTAGAGGTAGGGAGAAGACGGGGAGAAAAAAAAAAGAGTGCCACAGCGCTTTGATGTAGCAGCAACAAATTTACCTTCTGACAGAAGATTCATGGGAGCAATAAACGAGTTCTAGCAGCCCTTACACATGCAATCTGATTACTCTGGCCAGGGTGTTAATTGGATCCTAACTGGCAGATCTGATATGTGTAGCACCAGTGGAGGGAAGTCTTTCCAAGTGATGAACTAGAATTCGCAGAGCTGCTTGAAGCTTGTGTAATTTACTCCATGTCATTTGATGAGGCGCTGGATCCGATGGAGTCCCTATTACCTGTGACATCAGAGAGAGAGAGAGAGATAGTGAGAGCGAGACAGAGACAGAGAAAAAGAGAGAGAGACAGAGAGAGAAGGGGCCACAAATTTTGTGTTAATGTTACACAATACACCCCTTTAATTATGGTAGTGTGGACATGGTATTTTTTTTAAATTGAATTTAAAAGTCCTTAAAAATCCTTACAATAGCTTGCAAGCAGTCTTCACTTCATCTCGCATGGCTCAAGATCAAGAGCACTTGTTAGGCTAGCTGCGGTGCATTCATATTTGAAAGATTTTTTCCTTCAATTCCTTACATTACTTTATCTCTGCTTTCTTTCTGAGCTCTTTAAGGCTCATTATGGCTTCCTGGAAAGCACAGGCAGGCTCAGCACAGAAGTCTCCATCTGTAGTACAACGTGTGTGATCCGTCCCTGTATTGATGGAAATGAAAGCATGATTATCTACATGGAGATAAATCTTTGCGGAGGGTCTATTGTATCACCATTACCCCTCCAGCTCTTCTAATGGACCACTACATCCACTTTATCATCACTTTAAATGCATTACACTTCCCATAGTGTGTTGCTGAACTGCAAAATAAATTGATTCAGGAAAAACGTTCCTGTAATCTACTTAACTCTGGTACCGAGGATCATTCACATTGATCCCCTAATCCGAATGATCTTTCTCTTTGTGTGGTAGACTGAGGGAGTCATTGTGAAGGGATGTGAAAGATTGTACACTACCATTCAAAAGTCTACAAGTCAAAAGTCTAGTGTTTTCAATAATATTAAACCCAATATGTTGGAAATGCATGTACAAAATTGTGCTACTCTTCAACTTAAGATTCAGCTAATCTGTAGGAAGCTGTAAAAAAATAAAGACATTTTTGAAACTTTCAGAGTAATGAATAAGAAAGCTTTACAATGCTGAAAAAGAAATCATAAGAAAATTAACAAACAGAATGCGTTATGTTTATGTTCAGGTAGACAGCTTGTCTAGCCTTTGTATCCATAAATAGATCATTACATTATACTATTTAGAATTTAATAACTTCTTGGTCTCTCCCAGAAATTTTAAAAAAGCTTCATGTGTATTGATTATAATATTTCAATCTACATTCTGTTAATCAAAGGAAAGGAAATAATAAGTGACTCCGAACACTTGAACAGTGGTGTATGTTACAATCGTAGCTTCACTGGCCACTGCTGCTGTGCCTTGGTGGCTCCACACTAAAGCGGCACCTCTATCAATAAAACCTTGGCTGCCAGGGCTATTAATTGCAGAGTGAATTAGTAGTGTCAGCTCAGCAGAAGCAGAGGGGTCAGCCTGAGTGTTCTGTGGTGGTCCGACTTTAGGACTTGTTGTCCCTCCGGAGTCTGGGATTGAGATGAATTAGCGAGTGTGGAATCCCGCTCTCTCTTCTCCACTGTTTCTCTCCCTTGCATTCTCTCCTCTTTCTCTGACCAAACCCAGGCTTTTACACCTTAATTAACACAGCGCCTCTCACTGCCAAGCAGCTGAAGTAATTACCACCCCACACCCCTCCATTTCTCATTTTATTTATCTTAACAGTATCTGTGGCGAGTGTCGCCATCGTCCCCTCCTCTGAAGTGGCCACATTATTCATCCCATTCACCAGCCTGCCGTCCTATTCCACACATCTGATCTGGGCCTTTCTTTGCTTAGCCTGTGAATGGTGCGGAAATGGTGAATTGACTTGCTTTGCACCAACTGTTTTGTCTCTAACCCCGACTGCATATCCAACTGGTGATAATCTGACAAAGCGCTCCTGGCTGTTATAATTGGGGTAAACCAGTAGTACTAATATTGCGAGTCCTTTTTGAAGAACACTTTGGAATGGGGATCACACTGCACAGCTCCTAATAAGAGGGACTGAGACTTTGTCTTGATCTTGCCTTTGCATGGTTCAGGCACATAGTGGACCACTGCCCTCTAGATTTGGTGTCAGTACCAGATTCTATGATTGTTTGAGGTGTCTCCCATAGCTTCCTAACCTATGGTGTCATTTCAACGACCTATGACTTTTAGCCCTGTTCAGATATCTAAAGTACCGTGTAGTAATCAATTTTTAAAGTAACCCTCCTAAAGAAACACATTTTACCACCGTTGTGTATTTATGTTTTTGCATTATATTTTTAGCCTGGTTAAGCAGTTGATACTATTTTCCTTCTCTACTAGCTATGAAGCTGCCTGCATAATCTCCATGTCCTTTTCAGTTTTCTTCGCACACTGTGCCTCGTTTCTAATGCTGTGCAGGAGAACAGTTTAAGAATTGCCTGCTGCTCATGAGAAGACAGCCTTTCTCAGAGAAAGAGAACATAAGAGAGAGAGAAAATTAGAGGGCTTTAAGTGTAGTGAGAACCCCATAAAGATGTGCTTGCTCTTCATGAGGGCCAGTGATGTTTTCTCATCACCAGCCAATTTGGAGCTCTTTGTTGTGCACTTTCTTTCAGGGGCAGAAGCACATAGCTCTAGAGAGCAGGTCAGTGGAGATCATCTGGCTTGCTTTTATTCCTTTCTTTTTTCACCGGGAAATGCACATTTTTGACCACATTATATCAGTAGCCGTTCAGAAAGACTGTGAATCCAAACACAAGCAGACTTGCCTTTGGATCCTTGTCTTTATTACTTTGTCAGTGAAAGCAGTCTCTAATCAGTGTCCCCAGCCAAGGTCTCAAGTGGGGGCTGATTTTATATGATTCCTTAAGAATCCTATTTGTCCTGACTGTGTGGTAATAGAATTTTGGCTGCACCGCTGGGGGGGAAGGGGTCCTTTTGTTGACTATCATGGTTGTACTCTTGGTGTGCCGTCTGCACAAGAGAGCCACCTATTGTCTGTGGCTGTTTACCGCTCACCCCTTTCTGTAAATGCTCATTAATTTTGTCCCTTCTCTGCAAAATCATTTCCAGGAGAGGCAATTCAGCCTCTGTTCCTTTCAATTCACCCGACTTGTCAATCATCCCCTGGTGCAGTATCCAGCGGAATGGAGGTGTTATATTCCGCCAATTATCATGTCATATACTCGAAAATGTAAATGAACGTGTGTGTAAAATTAAATTTATGGGTTGTCAGTGAAGAATAAGAACCAGGAGAGCAATTACTTATCTGCTTTCATCTTTCAAGCTCTGATACATCAGGCAGAAAACCACGCCATTAAATGCTGGAATTAGCATTGTGCAGGGCTCGCGGTGAATGGGCCGAGGCCCTCCACTTTGCCTTTCTCCTCTCGCCTCTTTTTGTTTGGAAGAGCGATGAAATGAAGATGATTATCATCCATCTCCCCACTAAAAAGCTAATGAAAGGCTGAAAGGCGCTTCCTGACTTCATTTGTTTGCTGTTTTCTCTCTCCCTTTGTCAGGACAGGCTTCTTGCTCGCTGCCTCTGAAACGATTAGGAATCACATGCTTTCAGGCGCCTGTTTTAACGCACGTAATCGGACCGGATAGATAAATAAACTAATACTGCATTGTGCTTGAAATTTACATGTTTATTGTATTCAGTGGACTGTAGAGCCACCAAGGTTTCTTTTGTTATTCACCAAAAGCTCATTTAAATAGACAAATAATGAGCGTAATGAGAACATCTCCTCTTGCGTTTCTGCGCTTTGGTCTTTGTATTGTCATTTAGTCCAACGCAGAACCCCGCTTGAACCTGGGGGTAATTACACATCACAAATGTGTCTTAAGGTTTAATAACATTGAAGGTGTAAGCATACATTTGCATAATTACATGCAGCTGTTTAATTTGTGACTTTGTTGCTTTGTTCTTTGTTTTATTTTTTTTTCCTCTTTCTCTCCCATCACTATCTCTTCCCCTAGAGTGTTAGAGTAAGAGTGTGTGTTGTCTAGCTGTGTGTGTGTTCTCTAGCTCTCTGTGTGTGTCAGCTCTTCCATGGCAGAGCTTGTTGAGTTTTGGGGCCAGTCTAATGAAGAATGGTGCTTGGATTTGTTTGAATATGAATATGAATGTGCAGTGAGGATAGAGTGTGACCTTCAGCTGTGCGACTCAGTTCATCAGGATTAGTCAAGCTGGGCGATCAGGAGCGCTAATGCATAATGACTTCTAAAATGAAAAATGTGTAGTGACCATGCAAATGTCTCTGCTAATCAAAGAGGGGAACCTGAGCCAGGGTGAGTGAGGAGAGCAAAACAAGGACGTGTCAAGGCCCCGAGAGCTCGGATGTATGGAAAGCAATCAAGCAGCTTGATTAGCCGGCATGAGAAGCGCCCGTGTCTCCACAGCCCCCTGACACACACCCACACTCCAAACCTTGCACCAGCCTGACACCACCAAAATAGCCAACAACTGACTATCTGCTTTTTAAACAAACCAAAAAAACCCTCAAACATACACCGTTAACTCATTATGCTTAGAACAGAAACACTTGTCTTTGAAATGGCAACTTTCTAGAAGAGAATAAATGGTCTGTTTTTAACATACGAATGCAACAAGTAATTTTGGAAAATTGGGTCATTCTTCAATAACATTTTACACAATGTAAAGGAAAGTGACATTTGGGTGACAAGGATGAAAGAAACTAAAAGAAACTAAAAACAGTTTAAAAAAGTTACCGGATCTAGTCATGAACATTTATTGGATAATCTCGACTAGACAACAAACTATAAATAAAGAACTTAATTTGATTGCACAGTCTGTCTAGTAGCTTAGACATTCAGTTACATTATAGCTATAAAAGCTATAAAAAGAAAAATACAGTAGAAGTTGCCTTTTCTAAGCTTTCACATAAATTATAAAACTTTATGCATCTTTCACAAGACACTGCACATATTTGTTTTACATTAAAGACATGAGTTACTTGAATTACCACAGTTAAAGGGTATTTTTTAAATGCTAGATAGCTCACTAGACATCAGTCAGGCACAAGTAAAGCAACGGTGGTTTGTGTGGAACGCTAATACATTTATTGATGTAATTTTGAAGCATTTCTTTTGTGCCATTCATCACAAAATGTTTTCACAATGGAAAGAGCAGCTGACATTTTGTAAGTAAGAATAATAAAAACTGCATAAAAAATAAAGTTATGAAATTTTGAAATTACTGATGTATTGTTAATCATGCAAAAGAAAAACTTCTCTTCTTTTAAAGCCTGTTTCCTGGTCTCTCCATGCAGCGTAAACATACTTAGCACAAAGGATTTCTTTATTCTCAGTGCTCGGTTTTTAAATGTGGAGGAAGAACTGAGAATTAATTTAGGGGTTTTCCTCGCATCCTCCTGCTGATTCACATGCAGGAAGTGTGCAATACACAGAAAAAAGTTGGACCCACTTGCTCTGTTGATCTGTTTGTGAAGTCACTGCTGTCTATTGAGAAATGCTTTGGTTTGTTTTCACACTTGTACACAAAATGTTCTCTCCTCACAGTTTGACAGCTGGTATTTTAATGATTCTTATCAACAAAAAAATGACAATTTTTTTTATGACATCTTGATGAGGAATTTTGCTTCTGGCTGCTTTTGTGTCTTAGTGCAAACTTGAGAATTTTCTGTACACAGTTTGAAGCGACTGGTAATTCCGCTCAGTTTCTTATAAACAGAAGATGCTAGAGCTCTACATCATGAGTTTTTTCACACAGAGAAAAGAAGCAGAGATGCGAACACACATGCTTTCAGTTTGTCTGTCTCCACTCTCTACCTCTACAGGCCAAGTGCTCCTGCTGTCTAGTAGAGATGTGTAGTGCTGGGAATGCCTGAGGGAGTTCAAAGGTTCAGCTAATTAAGGTCCTCTACTATTTAAAGTGCCATGCTTTTCCCATTGTGGGAACTGACAAAAAATCTAAAAACACACACGCATACAGCTTGCTGTTCAGAGGGTTCGAGCAAGAGGGATGTAGTGGTACTTCAGCCTTGCACACATGCACCAGTGAATAGGAGGTGAAATCGGACTTATCTGTTTCTCTCTTTCTCTCTCTTTCTATCTCTCTCTCTCACTCTGCCTATCTCTCTTTCTCTCTCCATCTCCAGGTGCCGGTGTCAGTGGCCATGATGAGTCCGCAGGTCATCACCCCCCAGCAGATGCAGCAGATCCTCCAGCAGCAGGTTCTCTCTCCTCAGCAGCTCCAGGCTCTTCTACAGCAGCAGCAGGCAGTCATGCTGCAGCAGGTACACACACACACACACACACACAGACAGACACTCACACTTATACACACTGGAATAATGTAATATTTTAAATAATCTATATATTTGCATATGCACTATTTCAAACAACTTCGGTTCACATCCAAACAGAAGTAAACACATCCTTTCTGTCCTGCTCCTGTCCTTGACATTGAATGAAGGAAACAATAATGGACAGGCGTATAATTAGGTGTTTTCAGTAGGGACGTCTTTCAGGGACTGACACAGCACAGACATAAGCGAGGCTGACAGGAGAGACTTCAGCAAGCCTAAGCATCAGTCACCAGGCCACATGGAACACGGCCATCCTTTAACTTCTTAAACTTTAGGTTTAGTATTCAGTTATTAATGGTATGACTTGCTGTACGATGATTTTTTCATTGATAAAGAATGTTGTTAGCATGGAAAACAGTAAAGAATTTTTCTGGAAGGAAATGTAATTAGTTAAGCCAAGCAACCATGCCCTGCTAAACAAGTACAACTATTTAAATATATATATATATATATATATATATATACATACATACATAGCTTTTCTATCACCATAACAATAATGCAAATTTTTGCTTGTGCCTCTTTTGCATGAAGCCAAATTTCCACAATTTTGTTTTCTCACACTGGTTTAATAGTACTTAGGGCATATCAGCCAAAAAAAGATATTCAAATAACTCATTTTCTTGTTTCTGCATTTAAAGCCTGACCCTGAATATTAACAGAGTAGCTGTATTTGCTGAACCTAACTGTAGTTGTTAAAAAAAATAGTCACTCAGACTTTTGAACCAGAACTTTCCATTTTATAACAGAATCATGGGGGTTAAAATTACTTTTAAAAATGTGAGCATAACCCTAGCTGTTTTAGCTTTGCTCTTTTAATGAAGTCTGTATTAAGACATATCCTGCTAAAAGCTAAACATTCATATTTCTAGTGGGGCTCCTAAGGCCAGCTCTCTACGGAGGCAAGCAAAAGTGTGTTAAAGGCATTAATTCACAGTGATGAATCTGCTCCTCTGAGTGTGCTGTATTCACTTCAGCATTTCACTGCCTGTCAAGGCATCAAGAGGAGAAATATATAGTGCAGGTGATTAATCGGTCCTCCTGCAGTATTGTGCAGGCACATTCAAAGGCCATATGGAGAAATGCAAGGGGAAGTGCTAGTCTGCGACTCTCACCCTCAGAGCCAAGATTATTTATGAGCACACAGCAGTGCTTTCAGGCCTGTTGTGTGGTCACAGTAGCCCAGCGCTGGCCGCAGATGTGTTTGGCCAATTGTTATTCAGCTGTCAGGTATGAACTTGGGGAACTCCATGACAGTTTCTGTCTGTGAGTGAACCCAAAAGACAGCAAAACACTGCACTCTCAATTAACCTAGTTTGGCTGGTTATGTTATTTATTGTGTGCACTCACTAAGCTTGCTGTTATAGCCTTTCTTATTATTGTCTTTCTCAAAAGGATCCACAAGATAGACCCAAGTGTGGAGTAAAACAGGCAGCAATGTTTGTTCTGTAGATCAGCTGAATACAAAAAACAGACACTAGCAGGGTCCCAAAAACAAAGTGCAGTCTGATGAGTATACAAATCCGAATCATCATCATACCATAGAGCTGAGTCCAAGAGTAGGTTCCAAATAGTAGCAGTCCAGAATAGCAAACCGAATCAGCGAACAGAGCAAAGGGGCGAGACAGGAGTCAAAATTGAGAAAAAGAGGGCCAGGGGATTTCAAAGCCAACAAATCAATCAACAGGATACAAAAAACACTCTGTATCCAGGGATACACTGGCAATACTTCGCAAATCTGAAGGCAGAAGTCTAAGGTATTTATATACATGAATTAGAATCAGGTAATCAGAACTAGATCTAGGCATTAGGAATCATACTGGAGAAGAGAGGCTGAGTCTTGGGTTAGTGTTCTGATGGATCTGACACATCTGACACCATTATTTACTAACTATATGACTTTGTACCCACAGCAACACTTGCAGGAGTTCTACAAGAAGCAGCAAGAGCAGCTGCACCTCCAGCTTCTACAGCAGCAGCACCCCAGCAAACAGGCAAAAGAGGTACATTATGGAAACATACACTTAAACATGCATATTCACACTACAGTTGAACATTACAGTCAGTACACTGGTATTTTGAATGTGTGTGTGAGGCAGCATGAGGAAACTGTTTTGGGTTTGATGTTTCTTAAAATTAACTTTTAAAAACGTTACTCTTTTAGTTGTTAAAAATTGCAGTTGGAATCATCTCTGGAATAGGGACAATTTCCATGGACAGTTTTCCTGTAAAAATGAACAGATAAACTGTTCACTCACAAATACTCTGATGGGCCTGCTCATTGGCTTCTATTATAAGAGTGTGACTTCCGTTTTTGATTTCACATACCAAGTACAGGGAGCACAGGCATCAGAATCCTTGCACAGCATACTTGACCACATGCTGCAAATGCATTACTTCAGAAAACACTGAAATATTCCTTTATACACGGGAAGTTCTAGTCCTGTCCATCTTATTTGCTGATCAGTAAAGCTGGTTCTGCTGACTCCATGGAATGTTGGAAGGAGTCACTCTTCTTTTATGTTAAAGCTAACTTTATAGGGAAGGTCCATACAGAGAGTGTGCTCTAATGGCTGCTAAGAAAGCTCCACACTGACAGGGCTAGTGCGGTAGACAGACGCGGGGCTTTGGCAGGTGTCAGGCTGGCGGAGGATGCCGAGCGAGAGTGCTGTTAAAGGCCCTGCATAGCGCAGGACGGGACAGGATCCACTGATTAATGAAGCACTGCTGCAGGTTCGGGCCGGCGAGCCGAAAAAGTTCGACCACAACACACTCATAAATCACGTTGACAGTCAGTTCACAGACCAGTCTGACAGACAGCGAGAGAGAGAGAGAGAGAGACAGAGAAGGAGAGAGACACAGTGAGAAGCTCAGACACAGAGGGAAAGGCATCAAACATATAGCACAGTGGGAGGGGGTGGGACAAATCCAAACAAAACGTGTTGAAGCAGTTAAATTGATCAGCTAGGTACAGCACCCTCCCCCTCCTTTGCCTGTCTTTTCCCGTGGCCCATTATGCAGGGCCTACAGGAAGCAGGCCTGACCTCCCGGAGGCTTTGTTTCTGTTTGGATTTGTGAATAGAATTTTTGCAGGCCTCCACCATCAAATATGGAATAGAAATTGCTCCCTTATTTCTCCTGAGACGCCAGGGCCAATTCACATAGCTTGCTCCATTATGCAGGCTGTTTTCCAGTGAGCGCTTCACAAGTTTTTGCCCCCTCTCTATACCTCTTTTCTTTCTCCCTCTCTTTTCCCCTCCCTCTTCTCTTTCCTAAAACTAAAAGAGAAAGGTCTTCCTCAGCAGTAAGTGTGTCCAAGGCTCAAGCTGAAGTGTGATATGTTGAAGGGCTCCTTTGGGGCGTGCTCTACTCCACTCGCTCTTGTAATTCCTGGAAGTTAGACTTTTCTCCTGTAATGGGGGTCCATTTTTTGCTCTGCCTTTGACTGAGTATTTGGTTGTAATATATTCTGACAGCAGAAGAGCAAGAGAGAGAGATGGATGGAGAGAGAGAGAGAGAGAAAGCTGAGGTTTGCAGGGTGTCTATGGAAACCTTTTGATAGATCCCAGTTTACTAATAGACCTCTGGAGACCATGCCCATAGTCCACTGAGAGGCAAAACTTTAGATATTTTTAAAAGAGGCCCCTAAAAACCTGGCAATGAATTCAGTTCACAGGACATAGAAACTCTGTATAATGATACATTTTGACAGATACAATTCATAGGACATAGAATACTCTATAATGGTAGACTTTGACAGACATCAGACTTAAGTACAGGTACATTTCTAGCTTATAAGTCACATACAGACTGACTGAAAATATAAGAATGTTTTTCAGCCTCTGCTAATTTTTTGTTTTAGCCTCAATTGCCTAATTTATTGTTTTATGTTTGTGAACAAAGCTATGCGTCATACACTGTGGCTACGCTTTGGTCACTTTGAGCTTGCCTTGTTTTTCTGCTGTTGCCTGCCACTGCTGTTGTTGTTTTTGTTGTTGTTGTTGTTGTTTTGCTCTGGCTTATGCAAGAGGCAGACTAAGCTGGCAGTAAACAAGGCTGGGGGAGGGGGAGCAGGGGGCTGGCTGTTCTCTCTCTCTCTCTCTCTCTCTCTCTCTCTCTCTCTCTACCTCTCTCTCCCTGCAGCCCCATAATCTGTAATAGACCATTAGAAATGCAAGACAATTAGCTCTCAGCAACGGGGGGAGGAGACTTACCCCTTAACCCACTCTCTGTCGTATTATACACTATACACTCCCACAGGCGCTCAGAGAGATAGAGAGAGAAAGAGTGAAAGAGAGAGAGAGAGAAAGAAAGTGAGAGAGAGAGATGGAGGGAGAAAGAGAGAGATAAAAAGGAAGGAAAGGGAACAACAGTGGTAGTGTCACATGTATGGCAAGCACACACTTTCTTGTTAATGTGTGTGATTTGCGTGTGTGTGTGTGCTCTGTCTCTGTCTCTTTCACTATAGCAACAGCAGCAGCAGCAGCAGCAGCAGCATCAGCAGCAGTTAGCAGCGCAGCAGCTGGTGTTTCAACAGCAGCTCCTGCAGATGCAGCAGCTCCAGCAGCAGCAGCACCTGCTGAACATGCAGCGGCAAGGCCTGCTCTCTCTGCCCCCGGGCCCAGGACAGCCCACCCTTCCAGGACAGAGCCTACCGCCAGGTAAAGCCCCGCGCAGTGCTTCCGCTAACATCACGTGACTGACACTCACATGCTCTGTCTGTACATAGCTTTCTGCTCAATTCACTCTACCCTCCCTCTCTCTCTCTCCTGTTTCTCTCTGTATTCTGTTTTTAACCTGCTCTGAATTCTCTCACTCCTCTGTTTTCCTCCTCTCCCTGAAATCTCTCTCTGATTTACTGTCTCTCTGTTTTGACTTTTTTCTTCTCTGAATCTCTCTGTCTCTCTCTCGCTCTCTCTCACTCACTCCCTCACTAACTATATTTTCATTTTCCTTTCCTTGCTGGTCTGTCAGTTTCACACTTTCTGTCTCTATATATTTCTCATCTTTTCTACTCTTTCCTGTTTTTTTGTCATTTTCTCCTCTCACTTCCCCTTTACTGCTGTCCTCTTCTCTTTTTCCCTCTTCTCCTTTAGTTCAATCTGTCTCTTTATTTTTCACTTATCTTTATCTACCCCCC
>JBBPCX010000135.1:24540541-24551094 GCA_037974365.1 Hydrocynus forskahlii | reverse complement strand
TCTCCATATCTCCCTCAGCTTCTGTCTCTGTCTTCTCTCACTTTCATATCCCTCTCCCTCCCTCCCTCTCTTTCCATTAGTCTTTTTCTCAGATTCTTTCTGTTTCCTCTTTGCTCTTCTTTTCCTTTTCTTAGCCTACTCTATCATATGCATTCAGTAATCTGTATGTACCTGCCTCGGCTAACTGACCAGCACTTACCATTGCGAGAGATTCACTGACCACATCGCACTACAAACCATTGAACTTTTTCCTTAAAAAAGATGAAGGAAAAAAGATTAAATCTAGATGGCTGGTGATGAGTAAAGGGAGAAGATATGTTTTTCCGAAGCCGTCTTTGGGGAGAGTGGAGCAAGGCGTCTGGCCCTTTTGAAGCAGCTGTAATTTATGACATCCACCATACATCAAGTGCGTAAGATAGCATTATGAGCATTGAAATGAAAAGGGTATTTGCAACATTAGTTCCCCTCTTCCCTGCAAGGGACGTGATTAAATGATTAATGAAATGCCCCTTTGCATGCGCATTCTGAAACAGCAATTAGGCACGGGCTGGAAGAAGCCACCAACTCTCCCCAGTCTCTCTCTCTCTCTCTCTCTCTCTCTCTCTCTCTCTCTCTCTCTCTCTCTCTCTCTCTCTCTCTCTCTCTCTCTCTCCTCTCCTTCCCTCACACACTCTCTGTCTTTCTCTTTTTTTTAAAGCTATCTCATTCTTGATTTATAATGGAGAATATCTGAGCATTAGACCTGAAATGGTTACAAAAGCAGAAACGACCATGATAAAATGAAATGATTTTAAATGTGCATGGCTGTAATTGAAAGGTAGTGGAGCTATTGTGCTCTTGGATGCCCTCCGCTTTGATTGGCGTGTTTTGGGAGGGTTATGAATACGTTGTTATTTTGCATATTGCACATAAACAATAGATTGGTTGATGTGAATAGGGAAAATGCACAGCAGTCGTGTGTTTGTGTGTGTGTGTGTGTGTGTGTGTGTGTGTGTGCGTGTGTGTGATTTAAGCTCACACTAATGCACTGGAGACTGTACTGTAAATGATCATTGAAGGGTCTGCAAGCTAACCTATAATTACAGGAAAGAAAGTGGCAGCTTTGGCATTTCATAACCATGTCTCCTCAAAGAGCGCTTTGTGGGTTTGTCACCAATGATAATTTAGATAGAGGCTCATTACCGAACATCACAACACTTTTAAAAACCTTTTCGCCTCCGTGCGTTCACTGGGAATAAAGGTCTATTTTAATGGTGAGCTTCTTTTGTGTCCTGCAGACAAAATCCAATCAAGGAAAACTGTCATTGACTGCTTTTGCAGTCTGCTGTGTGTGTGTGTGTCCCACCACCACCCTTTATTCTAATGAAGGGATGAGTAGATACATTTAATACATTGGCTGAATAATGCACTCTTCATAGGAGACACTTTTTAAATGTTACTCAAGTTAAATTGCATTTATTGTTTTCCATAAATGAAGAGGACAAAACCACTCTGCGATGCCTTTTGTATGGCAACATCCCTTATGCCTCATAAGCGGAGCTGCTGTGTGCAGGATTCTGATTTAGATGACAGTGCCCCTATTGTAATGTTAAACACTGGCTTTCAGTGCTCCATAGAGGACACTCACAGACAGGGAGGTTGTTTTTTTGTTGTTGTTTTTCCAAAAGGCTACTAATGAAAGATGACCTACAAATAAAGCATTACTATAACAGTTTAAGATGATATTAACCAAAATCATCACAAGCCTTTAAAATGAATATAATTATTTCAGAACAAGTTATATTTTACAGTGTTTATATGGTTAATATGAGTGTTGATTGTGACTGCATGTGGCTAGAGGTTGATTTAATCCGGGTTGTCTTTCCTTTGGCTTTAGGCACCTTAACAGTGAGCATGCTCTCGACGACAGGAGCACGGCACAATGTCGGGTCCAGATGCAAGTGGTCCAGCAGCTTGAGATACAGGTACAGTATAGCATCCACATTGCCTGCACACTGACTATTGTGAGATTCAGCACCGTAAATGCAGCAGAAACGTCAACCTCCAGAATGAGTTTAACTCACTTTTCTCAGTTTATATAGTTTTTTTAACAAGTATTACTATCCGAAACAGTTTTGCAATATTGCAGACATTGTTTTGAGGACATCTTGAGTGAAACTAACACAACCAAGAATACAGAGGCCCAGCAAGAGACGTTGCTGGCAATTTTTAATTGAATTAGGATTTGTGCTTATTTTCTATCCCGTCCAATTAATATGCACGCATCTAGGGCTGGTCGGTGTTAATTAAATGCACTTTGCACCTGAAGGAAGCTCTAAAGAGGGCCACTATTTTCAGGAGGTGGAGCGTGACCTTATTAAGGAGTCATGCTGGCAAGATAATGAGTGCAGTGATTGAAGGACGTTATTACTCAGCACCATGGCCAGCCTCAGTGCCAGCCAGGCGTGCTCTGGCCTGGTCTTCATACCCCTGTCTGCCCCAGTGCAGCATGGGAATGAACCATGGGTCACCCTGATGGGGCTCACTCAGGAGAGAAAGAAACATCAGACTTCATTTTAGAGTAATTACTAACAACTGACAGCTTTATTGTGGATCGCTTCCAGGTCAGTCATGTTTGGTTGAAGCTCAAGAAATAGTAAAAAAATATCTTTTTTATTTCCATGTATATCCAGGCTTTCAGCCTGTAGTCTTTGTAGCTCTCTGGCTTAGGCCTAAACCTCTGTGATGCCTGTCTGAATGCAAGCCAAGCGTTGCTTTCAACCTTTAAAGGTTTTTACGCTCAGCGAATCTATCCCTATTTATTTGTTGGGCTCTTGAATCTGAACAATGAATAATTCTTGTTTATATGTAAAATAACAAGAGTCCACCACTCTCTTTTTTTTCCCTCTGAGTGCACCCAAAGACCAAAGAGGCGCAGACCCCCGTGCTTACACTGTGACCAATTACAGCAGTGTTGCTGTTTTCTGTCTTGCTTTTTTTTTTTTTGGCTCCTACTCTTTCTTTTTTCATCCCTCCGTCAGTGGTAATGAGGCCCGCTTCAGAGTGGGTTAGGCCGGCTCCATGGCGAAGTTCAGTATGTGTGTGTGCGGTCGCAGGCTGGTCTCTGTCACTCGCTGTGAGGTAGATTGATGATAGAGGATCGCCGGGGCACTAACTGGACCTCGGAGGGACCGGGCAGAGGCAGCGGAGGCGGGGCTTGGCTGGCACTCTGTTTGTGGGACCCCTTCACCTCTTGGCAGCTCCTGGCTTCAGTCCAGCCCTAACTGTGTCCACAGGACTTTGACTAGACGCCTAGGACCCTCTAATTTATGGCCTGAGTAGCTTGTTACTGTCAAAGCATCGCTGACCTAAATTCTGCTATTGACAAAAAGATGAAGTGCTATTTGTTTTCTGTGACCTCTTAGCACCCCCACTACCACTGTTCACCAGGAATGGTTCTCTTCCTAATATGATTCTTTCCTTTGCTTTTTTTCTCCTGTTTTTCTTTCCTTCCCCCCTTTCACTATCTCTCTCTCTCTCTGTCTCTCTCTCTCACTTTCTCTTTCTCTGCCTCTCTTTCTGTCTCTCTCTTTCTTAGGCCCAAAATATCTTTTTGTTCCTCTTTTTCTCATTTTTCCTTTTACTCGCATTTATTTTTTTTTCTCTCTCTCTTTCTCTCTCTCCCTCTCTCTCCCCCTCTCTCTTGTTCCTTATCTTTATGTCTCTATCTCCCTTTCTGTCTTTGAGGCAGGCTTAAGAAAGCCAGACTGGGCATATGCATGATTCATTACAACCAGACAAGCACAATAACAAGATGTATTACTGTGGTAGTCTGGGGAAAATCGCTCATTTTTAAAACCTGTGTTTTTTTCTCCCCTCCCTCTCTCTCCCACTCTTTCTCTTAACAGCTTTCTAAAGAACGTGAGCGTCTTCAGGCAATGATGGCCCACTTGCACATGCGGCCCTCGGAGCCTAAGCCATCTCCCAAACCGGTGAGTGCATATTGCTCCACATACGGTAAACAGGGCAGCAAATGAGCTCTCTAAACGCCACTGTTTAACGGCACTGAGAGAGAGAGAGGGAGAGAGCAAGAGAGAGAGAGAACGGTAGCGAACGAGGAGAGAATGGGATTTGTAATGCCAGGTTTCACTGCTCCCCATCAGCCACGACTGGGGGAGACTGCGACGACAGCGAGTGCATTAAATCATACCCCCAATCTGAGCCAAAAAAAGGCCCAGCCATTATGGCCTGATGGCTTTAATACTGCAAACAACCTGTTGTCCAGCAGGAGCTGTTAAGCTCCATGACCAGAGGAGCACTTAAAAGTAGCCAGAGACTACAGAAGACATTTCATTCTGAAAACAAACAGCTCTAATGATAGATGGAGCCCAGTGAAGATGGTGTGAAATGAAATAACCAATCTGTAAACAGTCTGAGATGTAGCTGACTGACTGAGAGAAGCTATCTCTAAAATAAGGAATAATAGTGGAGGTGCAAAAAGTTGGATATCAATTGAAGCTGCATCAATGGTAAAATGAGGGAATGATAAAAGATGTATAATTGTGGTTTACACAACATTATTTACAAGTACACGTCAGAACTGAAATAAATATTTATGTCTAAATTATTTGTCCCACAATCAATATTTCACAGAGGAACACACGGCGTGTTTCTACTGCTTAGTAAGTACCTAATTTCAGTGGCATAATTTTCCTCATCACCTCCCACCATATAAAATAGATAATCACAAGATAGAATAATTATCCTGTAGATCCGCCAGGAATCGGCTCTGCTCCCCTCTGCCAATTTATTATTCAATCTCCCCTTTTTAATCTTCAAAACTCCAGCAGCTTGGTTACATCTACACTAATAAAGAATTTCAGCCTGTAATCCAATACTGCATATGAATGAATAATATTAATGAAGTATTACATTACATAAACCACACATGAAAGGGCTGCTAATTGCATTTGATGGCGAGCAATTAATGGCAGATTTTTAAATGAGCGATGATGGCCTCCGTTTTTTTCCGGTTTCCTTCTTTTGTCTATGTGTGTGTGTGTGTGCGTCTGCATGTCTTTTCTAGGCATGTTGCTCTTTGCAGCTCTGTGTGTGTGTGTGTGTGTGTGTGTGTGTGTGTGTGTGTGTGTGTGTGTGCAATTGCGCTTGATATTTCCAGTTTCAGTGGTGTAAAGAGAACATGTATCCTACCCACCACATCCACCCGAAAATGTATGTACTACACAAAAGAGGAGAGGTAATAGATATCATGGCACGGATTTCCGCCCTCGCATGCATGGGGCTGAGAGGGAGGCGGCCCACACATTTGATAAATATTAATAGTGTGAATTTATTAGCAGGGCGAAATGAGCCCTGTTGGTTCATCACCGCACCCTTAACAGCTATCAGTAGCCCAACACAAGGTGCAGACACACTGTCTATTATATGACCCCATTTACGCCCTGAATGGCACTTCATTAAATGTTACCTTTTGGCCATGCCATGGATGGCTGAAAATCAAAGTTACCAAGGCTGCAAGTCCTGAATAATGAGGATTTTTTTCCCTCCCTCTCTCTCTCTCACTCTCTCTCAGCCAACCTTGAATATATATTCAGATGAGCGGAGGTGGCAAAGTGCTCATCCCTGCCTCTCATTCGCTCCCGCTCAGTTAGGCTTTAATAAATTCCATTTTGCAAATACAGGATTGTGTGCCTGCAAACATGTTACGCTTGTTGCCATAACCAGGTGAAGAGAGAGGGGAAGAAAATCTTGTCTTAACACTATAAATATACATGCCACACACACATACTCTCACACACACACCCTCACTCATGATAGGATTTATTATGAAGTGCCTTTTTTTTGCTATGTTTGACGGTGTATCAGCAGCCTTTGTTGGACCCAGTGTAGAACAAGTAGCGCATAATTACTGGTTGATATTGTGGTTTTGCGCCATGCAGTCTGAAGCAGTGAATGGGGGATTAAGAGGGAGGCTCTTCAAAGCACCGGCCCATTGCCTTGACCTGACCTCAGCTGAATTATATGGAGATTCTTGTATTATACACATCAATGGAGTGAGTTGCACCGTACACAGAGAAAAATGACACCAATAGGTTTACAACTACACGTTTTTCACCCATCATTAGAACATTGCGCCTGTTACAGTAGGAGAGACATAACTGCTGTTATTTTGCTGTTTCATGCAGCACAATCTGAATTTCAGTGCAGACACACTTGACATGCTAACAAAATAGCATGAATATATGTTCATTTTCAAAATTGTATCATAGATGTAAACAAGCACTTAGCCAAGCTCCAGCATCCCTGTAGTGAAGCTAACGTTTTCCTTTGTATAACTGCATGGCCATACAGTGCTTGTCCCCGTTTCGTTGCCAGTGTCTCATTACTCTTAAGTTGAGTAATGTTTATCAATTGCAAAGGCACACAGCCATGAGGGAATGGGCAACCTGACATTTCACACTGTTTATCACATGGCACAAATGATTGTTGATGCCCCTTCTCCTTGTGCCACTTACTGGTTTTCTTTCCATTCTAACCAGCTCACAATTCTAGTTGCCAATTCACAATTAAGGCAGTTTGGTTTGAATATGTAATGATGTCATTACCGTTCCCATAAATTAGCAGCGAGGACTAAAGGTCAGGGTGGAATTTTCCAGTCGGTTGGATCCTCTCACATAAGGTTTTGAACAGAGCACTGAAATGAAGAAGGGGGAAAAAAAGTTGGGAGATAGTGATGTGGCTCATTGTGACATGCTGTGTTTGGGTTTGAAGAGAGATTTCGAGGAGTGGAGGGCGGTTAGTCTGGGCTTTTAATTCAGGTGGGTTCAGAGAAAACAGATGGTAACTATGTTTTGTACACAGACACTCTTACACACGCAGGAATCTCTTGTGGGACAGAGATGGGGGGATAACACAAAGGATGATCATTAGATAATCTTTAACAGTGTGCTCTAATTAGAATTCTTATGATACAATTTCATCCTGTAATTAGTGGAGATTGGCTGTTTCCTCTGCAGCTTATTAGTGGAAACACAGCTGTACAACTGAATCTGTTCTTGTTAGTCTGAGTCCTTTAAACTCAGTTTTTTCCCTCCCCCCCCCTCTCCTCCCCTTTTTTTCTCTCTGTCATCAGCTAAATCTAGTCTCAAGTATCACCATGTCGAAGAACCTGCCGTCAGCGTCCCCCCCAAACCTGCCCCAGACCCCCACCACCCCCACAGCCCCCATCACACCGCTGAGCCAGATGCCCCAGGTGCCCTCCGTCCTCAGCCCTGCCAGTGTGCCCAGCATGGGCGCCATGCGCAGACGCCACTCTGACAAATACTCCATGCCCTTGTCCTCAGGTACACATACACACTTAACCATATAAATCATGTAGTTTTACACAGTGTCAACATCAGGCAACTTTTTGCTTTTTTTTACTCCATTTGAAAGTACCATCTCTCCTTTTTATGGCCAAAGGACCAATAGAAGTAAACCAAAGTTAACTTGGAATAAAATCTAATTCAGTTGCATACATTTAAGACATTTTTCCTTCTACCATAAAGTTACCATGTCAGAGAAATTTGGCTCCTATCCCCAATTTATTAGTGTTTCTGAAGTGAAACTATGTTTGATTCTCACAGTCATTCCTCCTGGCAGTCTGTTTGCTCCAATTGGAACCAGCAACCAGATGAAAGGGCTTAATTTTATTTCTTCCATCTATGCAAACGAGACAAATATCACGCCGTACAGTACATCAATATTTTATGAATGTTAATTACAGTCAAATAGAAAATTATACAATATTTATTACATTTTAGATGGCCATGTGTATTAAGCTGTGTGTTAAAAATCCACTCTGTTTGATGTTTATATTTACTGGTCTTGTGCAGTTGCATGTTCAAGTGCATCAATTATTCAGAAACATACAAAATATCTAATTTCACGCATCTGTTAATGTTTAAGATTTCTCTTGAGAGAGATTAATTAAAAATGCATTTTGTTGGACATGTAAAATGCTGATTTGATGGTCACCCCCCCGCCTTTCTTCCACTTTCCCTTTTTTTTTTTATTTCATTAAATCCTAAGTGACTTGAGCTCCTTGAAGAGTTGCATTAGCAATGATTACATGGTGACAATTTATACTTATTTATATTTTTCTTCACATATTTTGTCCTCTGCAGAGATAGCCCCAAACTATGAGTTTTATAAGAACGCTGATGTCAGACCACCATTTACGTATGCAACGCTCATCAGACAGGTGAGTGGGGAAATAAATTAGCTTTTGCCTGATTAGATTAGAATTAATTGCTGCTTGAATTAATACTGCACCAGGGTGAGAGTGGCTAAATGGCCTGGTTAGTAAAGTATTATTTGATGGCGTCTTGTTGCAGGCTATCATGGAAGCGAAAGACATGCAGTTAACGCTTAATGAAATCTACAGCTGGTTCACGCGCACCTTCGCCTACTTCAGACGCAATGCCGCCACATGGAAGGTAAAACCTCAGTTCTTTTTTCTTTTTTTTGTCTCTCTACCCCTCTTTAGCCTGTCCACTGGGTAGCAGGAGATACAGGCCCAGGAAGGGAAATTTATTTACTTGACATGGATAGAGTAGTATCGTGCTTCTCTCTTTTTAACCTCCCTCTTGAAAAGAGTGAATTTGCTCCCCCTCTCTTTCTCTCCAGAAAAATGACAAGTGAAAGAATAATTCGGCCTCTGATATCGTTTTCTAATTTGGTGCAATTAATAGCTGAGGCTTGGCGGGGAGGTGTGCGTTCTGACGCGCTAATTACTACCCAGCCACTCAATCATCAGCACCTTTTGTTAGATGCAGTGTATTACTCCTTCTTCTCTTTCTTTCTTTCTCGCTCTCTCTTTTGCTCTCTGTTTCTCTCCCCCACTCTCCCACCCCCCTTGCATATTATTGGTTAATTAGTTTGAAAGATGACTGTTTGCCTTTCAGACACAGTCTGGGATTTTTCTTTCTTTCTTTCTTTTTTTTAGTGCCGTTGTCAGGTGGTTCTTTGCACACACCATAGCTCATGTACGTACAAGGATAGAGAGGTCAGAGCCCTGTCCGACACTAAGTAAATGCTCCTGTCACCGTGGGAGAATACTTTATTTACCGGGACAAAAGCTTTCATTTGTTTCCCTGTCCCAACAAATACAATGTCTGCTTTTTCTGAATGGAAGAACAAGGGGGTGTAAAAATGTTACCCTGGACACACGTACACACACAGACACACACATATATACATATGTGTGTGTGTGTGTGTGTGTGTGTGTGTGTGTGTGTGTGTGTGTGTCTTTTAGCCAGAAGCCCTTCTAAGACCCAGGCTAGGAGCCTTTTCCCTCTCTCATCAGCATGCTAAGCATTTCCCAGCACTAGATTTAGCAAAGTGAATTAATTTGGATTTGGGTTGCTAATGATGCTGGTGTATGATTACAGCTCCACAAGGGTGTGCAATAGCTCCCCATACAGAACTGTTTTACTGTATGTGAGCATGCACAGAAAGCATCAGCATGCTCTTTACTATTTGGGACATCATTCATATACAATATCAATGCTCAGCAAGGAGCTGCTATTGTATTTAAGTGTGTATACATATATATAGACTCCTTATCACTAATTTTTTTAATTTGACCAAGGTTGGCATTAGAAATATTCAGGTCCCTCCTTTTACAATAGCAGAGCTGAGATATTTACATTTTGAGCCTGGCTGCTCCTTTGTGCTGGCTCTACAAGGCTGGTCTGTGATGGGCCTGTCATTTGATTAACTGAGAGAATTTTTAAAAAGGAATGAAAGGTGATTTAATATCTCTGCTTGGTCTCATCAGCTCAGCTTGGGGATCCAGCTCTTGGCCCCGGCAGCTTATTAGTTATAACTATATAGCATGCATAATAAAACTGCTCATTTGCTCATTAATATTAAAATTATCATATTCAGAGCCATGGGCATTAAGATCAATCAAATCCTGGGATTTTCAGGTCAGATGCGAGATCTGCTTATGAGTTTTTTTCCCCCTTTCCTGTCTCATAGAATCCCTTTCTTAGAGCAAAACCAGTACAACCCATCCCTGAAATAAAACATGAAAAAAACTGTAATATTAAAGCAAAGGTTATTATTTGGCTGCTGTTGCCGCATGTTTTAATTAGATTCTTTCATGATATAGGAGGTGTGCTCCAGACCCCCTTTTTTCACCCTCCTTGATTATGAATGTAAACGTGTTTTTGGGGTCATTTTCATAAACCTGATTTGTGGGGATTATTTAAATATAGGTGTGTTCGCACAAATAGATGTCAGAAGAGCCATGTGAAGTTCATGCTTAATTCAAAGACCTCCTGGATATTATTAGTGACCATCTGAGTACGTGCAAATACCATATGCCATTTTCAACACGATGCATACTGCATAAATTACCACATATATGCATGGTTTGAATTTAGAACTTTTTACTGAACAATGGGTTTCACATCTTTGCAACAGTATAACAATACTTTTTTACATTTTGGTTATAAACATGTACAATGAAGATAAAATAGAAAGATTTGGATGCTGAACAATATATA
>JBBPCX010000135.1:24512500-24517500 GCA_037974365.1 Hydrocynus forskahlii | reverse complement strand
TACATCATCATCATCATATTGGCTTCCAAGTACTGTTTTGCTGAGTATTCTAAAACTTGAAAGCTCTTAATCGAATGTAGTTGCTGTAAACTACAGTGTTGTAAAATTACCTAGGCAAGGTAGCTTGTTTAGCTAGTAAGATGAATGCATCCTAAACAGAGGTTCAAAAGGATCCCTTTGTGAATTCAGCACTACTTTGCCTTCATCACTGACTTGGGTATTACACTGTACACACTCAGCTTGTATAATAGCCATAGAAAAGCTTTGTTAGAATGGGCCACAATGGAGCAGCAACAAATAAGTCTAAAGTCAATATGTCTAATGCCAAGGAGAATAAAGAGGAGCATAAACCCCCCATGTTGGACTATGGAGAAGTGGAACTGCTAATGGAGCTCCACCAAATGCATTGGGCCAATTTAGAGTGGTGTGATACGTCACAACTGAAGTTCACTACTTGCATTTATGACACTGTCAACCATTTGAGTGGAGCTAAATTGTGGTAATTGAAAAAGTCAATAACTGAAGTATGCAAGGACAGTTTGAACACAGTATATATTTGTAGGGACATGGTAGAGAGAACATGCCCCAAATAGAAATTTATCCTGGGAAGTCTAGGAGGTTATATCACAATATTTCAAATAAATCAGACAAATAAAAGGGGACTTCCAAGGATTCACTGTTGAGGTGTAATCAAAGATATTCAGAGTGGTTTGATGTCAGATTGGTTTATTGCAGAGAGAAACTAGAGTGATAAACTATTTAATTAACTATCCAAAACTATCCAGTCAACTGACATGTGTCTTCTGAGTTGATGAGAATGTAAGGTTAAAACCAGTAAAATAGTGGTAAATGTGTGAAAAAACCTGTATCTCAAGCATCTTCATAAATGTTTTTGTGAGGAAGCTTTTAGAGGTGTTCAGCCTTTCAGACTTTTGGCTCCTATCACCACCTCTGTAGAGAAATATGAAGCAGTAAATTCTCTACAGTAGAGGCCCCAACCACTGGGCTGCGGATCGGTATCGGTTCCGTGAGTCATTTGGTACCAGCCCACACAGAAAGACAGAATAAAAATATTTGATTGATTATCAGAGACTGAAAGATCTTTTATTAAAAAAAAAAACCCAAACACTCGTCTCACTTACGTGTTACAGCACATCAAAAATTTAGCCCACAAGCTAGCAAAAATAAGTAAAAAGCAAACCCACTTTGTTTTTAGTTGTATCTATACTGGCCCGTGAAAATATTGTTTTACATGAAACTGGTGCGTGGCGCAAAAACGGTTGGGGGCCGCAGCTCATGAGCATTTCATATCAAATATTTACATGTTAACCATTCAGTTTGGCAGAACGCTTTGACAAATCAGTAGAATTTTCCTTTAAACCCGAAGCCAAGCTTCGCCAAGAGAGAAAGAGATGCAGGATATCTCTGTTAGACAGTTCCCAATTTTGGCTGAAGTATCCAGCTAATTTTGTGTTCGGAAATAGGCTGCCATCCCAGACTACAACGGTGTGTGTTTGAGTGGGGGGTGTAGCCTAATTTTCAAGCACACTGTGGTGACAAGTCCTTCTATGTAGTGCAGTCATCTGAACCCCTCACACTGTCACATCCTCTGTTCCTTCACTGAAATCTGTAACTTAGGTCAAGCAGGCTTCCGCTCCATTTCATTCGCACGTGGTCCTGCGAGGACAACCGAGAGGCGGCAGAACAGCAGAAAAGCCCTTCTCATGCCTCTGTGTTGTCTGTCTCTGGTGAGACGAGACACAGCCTGGCGTCAGATCAGAACAACATGTTTAAACATTCAGTCAACAGCGGCTGCCAAACAGTAAGCTGCTTCTTTCCTATTCATGTATGCAGGTGTACAGAGTATCATGGCGTACAGCACTGCAGGCCACGGACGCACGACATGGCCATTCCATCAAAGTTTGATGTATTCATTTAGAGCGGCGAGTGAGCCGTGTTTACAGATAGCAGGGAGGGAGTTTATGGGACAGAGGAAGAGCAGGAGATGAGCGAGCGCTGCTTATCTGGCCAAGGAGCTGGTCACTGTGCCTCTGGCAGAAATGATCATGCCTCCTACATTTCACACAGTTCATATTATCCCTATGTTTCTAATAACGCTAGTGATGTTGTGTGAATGCAGTCAGCTTTTTACATTGTTCTACATATATATTCCAGAACGCCTATTACAAGCTAATAAACCTTGGTATACTGACAAATATTCCAATTCAGATTGGTTCCTTTTCAGTGTTACTTTTCCAAACTTACCATATCTAAATGCAAATATATGACATAACTTTATTTTTACTGCAAAACAGTCCAAAAGGACTTCATCTTTAAGTAATAATTAACTAAGAACCTAATTAATAATGTGCATTCATTCTCACAAATTTCCCACTTTTAAAGATATAGTTTAGGGTCAGTTTTCCAAACTCAGCCTAGGCTAAAAAGAATCTCACTTAACATTTTACTAAAGGGCACCTGTCATAAGGCTACAAGACATCTACATTAGACTTTTATAACAACTGAAACGCTTATTTGAATAAGCCTAAATAAATGTTACACCACTTATTGTTAGTTGTCATAACAGGCTTATGCAGATGTCATGTAGCCTTATGAATGCTACCCTAAGAAGAAGTGATACAGAATCTCCAAAGGTGAACTTTCCGTAGCCAGTTTTGCATTAAATTAATGTGAAAAATTGAAATAGCATTTAATAAATTCCATCAGCTCAGTACAAGTCAGTAAAACCCCATTATGAGAAATATGGAGTTTACAAAGAAATCTTAAATGTTAAGACAATGTTTTATATAAAGATAAAAGACAAATGGTGTAAGAAATGTGCATTAACCAGTCACAGACACTTCACCGTGGACCAGCTGACTGAGTGACTGGCTGACTGACCAACTGACCAACTGACCAACTGTTGGACTGACCAACTGACTGATTGGCAGACTGCCCAACTGACTGATCAACTGACCAACTAACTGACTGACGGACTGACCAACTGAATGATCACCATTATTGAAATGCACATGCTAACACCTAAAGCAGTAGGTGATCTTAAACCTGTGCACATGTGCCACACAAGTGTGATATAGAACAGCATAGACAGCATAGCATAGGATTTGTGTGTGGGTATATGTGTGTCTTTGACTTTGATTTGAACAAATCCGTTGTTGCTTTACAATACTTTATTCTTTTATTTCCTTGCAGTCAGTCCCTGTAGTCTCACGGCTCTCAAGACACCAAACTGCATTTAATCAACTTCCAGAATTTACTATACTGAGACTGTTCTCACTGTACTCAGAGAACAGGTGACTCCTTACGGTATTGTTCAAGGGGTTGAAATCACATGTCATTTTTGTAATTTTTCATAAAATACTTATATTATGACTGCAGAGGCACAAAGAGACAGAGACAAGAGCAACATAAAAAAGTCTAAATCCAGTAAAACTCAGAAAAGACTCTATACAAAATATACTATGCTCTATATAGAGTACATTCAATAGAGAGTATATTCAAATTAGTGTTGGATAAAACCAATCATAAAAAGGTAAGATGTCAGACGTTTTTTTGGAACTGTTTGTGATACTGTTGAATGCAGCAGGACTTTAGTAACATTAAGCATCTCTCTAAAATCCCACTCCTGCTACACTGTGAATATGATGGCATAAAGAGCAAAAAAAAAAACACAGACACATCAGTTCTGATGTGACCTTTCTTATCAAGGGTGCATGGCCAGGAATCGGATATATCAGATACACATCCAATCTAGGAGCACATATGTGGATCAGCTCTGAAAAAGCTTGGAAAAGACCAGATCTATGTCACGTTAGGGCAAGAAATCGGAATAGTGCCACTTCAGCCTGATAATGTGAACACATGAACGCAGAATGAATGTGCCGGCTGTATTTACATCCTTGTTTAGCATCGACTTATCTGAGTCAAAGTAAAGTGCTTTAGCCCCGGGCTGGCTCTGAGCTTTGTGTACCGGTGTGTTTGTTGAACACTTTTCCAGCCTCTCTTTTCTCTCCCACACTCCCATCTTTTTTTTTTCTTCTTCAAATTAGTTATTATAAGATACCCGGTGGCACTACCCTGCCTTGCCTGCACTGAGCTCCAGCAATATGTAAATACAGAGCACTGAAAGTTCATTTACAGAAATCATGGCTGGAGTATAAATTAGTCACCCCCTATTACACACACACACACTTTCACAAGCTTCCGGCTGTCACACTTTATGTGGCGCCTTTCTTGGATCAGTCCCAAAAAAAGAGAGAGAGGGGAAAAAAAGTCTTCATGTCAAAATGTATTATGAACATCAAAACATTTCTGTTTACAACATCACAGTCATGTCAATTAAATCTGATAAATTATTCAAACATTTATCTTCCCACAGCCAGGGGAATTTTAATCTTGTGCGGTATTTACTTTAATTTAGCACTGTCAAGTGTGCGTTTGTGTAAAATCCCTCATATCATTAAAGATTTAGCAGTTGAAATCTGTTTGGGTTTATTCTACCATTAATTGGCTAAGCGGTGTGCGGCGGCCCTCCGCCAGCAACAAGTGATGCTAGGAGGCTGTGTGCGATTGGTCAGACTAAGGTCACATGATGATAAAAGGACAGTGGGCTGTCACTCATGGTCATCCTCAAAAAATATTTTTTGGGAGTTTCCCAGGAGGCACTGATGAATAAACAACTGCATTCTTTAAAGCTTTGTATCTGATTAGTTAAAGCGCCTTCACCATTCACAACAAACCCCCAGGGCTGCTTAATGAAGAAATTCTATCACTGACATGTAAATAGTCATTCAAAACGGGTTGATATGAATTAGTTCATTGTAGAGACTGTTTCTGAGTCTGCTTTCTTACATATATATATATATATATATATATATATATATATGACAACCATTCAATGCCAGTGCTTGTTAACTTCCTATAGAAGCACCTCATTCTGCTTTATGAGGTACTGATTAATGATCACCTGAATCACATCT
>JBBPCX010000135.1:24470249-24502749 GCA_037974365.1 Hydrocynus forskahlii | reverse complement strand
ACATTTGTTACTGATTATACTTACGTATTTCAGTCATTCCACAGTTGCCTCCAGATGTGTCTGAAAGCAAAAGCAAATCACTCAACTGTTTTTCTCTCTCCTTCTTTCTTTTCCCTTCATAAGGAGAATGGCACTTGTTTTCATTTCCATCAGCAATTACAGCCATTTGCACACGATGGGCAGCCATTTGAGATGAGTGTACAGTATTTAGCCGTGCCACATTCTCTTAAACCTGGTAACGTCACTTGACATGTCATGCCTAAGGCTTTTGTCTGACTTGCAGCGGTGCCATGGAGAAGAGAGTGAACCCATTGATCACAGGCCGTGCTAAAAACGTGTAAAAATAACCTCAGTGCCATTAATCATACAGGTCGCCAAGGTTCGTCCAGTTTTCACGCTCCGCTTGTGGGGGTGCGGGCCTTGCTCCTGGCTTCAAAGCTGGACTTATTAAGTTCTTCTCATTCAGTGGAGACTTCGGCCAGCTTTCTTTGAAGACTTGATCAGTTACTGATGTGCATTGTGGCTGTGCCACGGTTCAAAGTGACACCTTTATTAAAGTCGAGATGAGGAACGAATCGGTAAGTTTCCCATTTTTATTCCAATCACAGAACCGAAGAATAAGCTCATTAGTGCTAATTACAGGTTTCCTATTCCGACGCTTTTTCTTCTGCCCCGTTTGGTGTGAAATTTTAATTCCATAACAAAAACCAAATGGTAAGAACACTAAGAGAGTGAGACGCCGCGCTCTGCGAGGGGTCCCCTGCTCCTCTTTGTGAGCTTCAGGTTTAAAGCCTTCTCCCCTGCCTGCCTGCTTTGGAGCAATTTGTTCTCCTCTTTGAATAACAGCCATGATTGAGTGCTAGAGTTTTGACTCTGAAATCCAAGCCATAAGATGGAGAACAGGAAAAAAAAACTTGAAAAAATACGCATTCTCATTTCAAGCTGGGACAAAAAAGTGGTGGCACACTTCAGTACGTGTGCTAGGGGTTAGTGAAATTGTATTACTTATTCAAAGTGTATCTGTGTGACACCAACAAAGTGATCCACGGAAAATATTGGATTTAACTTGGGTACTGAACACTCTTAAGGCCATAACACACTGATGCAAAATAAAAATTAAAAATTAAAATGTTAAGAAATATTTTTGCACAAAAACTTCAGTGTGATGTGGTTCTTTTTCTGAATTTTACCATGTTGTTCAAACGAAATGAAAAAAATGAATGAAACAGAAAAAACAGACATTGTGTACACCTTCCTATTTTGGAAAAGCTCCTGGAACTCCCAGGCTCTTCACACCTTGCACTAACAGGCCCAGATTGTATCTGGATATACTTGCCGAGTGTGGCTGTGGTGCTCTAGGCAAAACAAAATTGCTGCACTCACACCTGTTAAACAGCCTAATTATATGTATATCTAAGCTACACACAGCAGCCAGCTTCAGTCCTTTGATGCAAGACTCAAAACACAGATAACACTACAAACAAGTCTCTGAATAATCACTTCAATATTGTGGTTTCAGATGCAACACTTTGTAGTAAAGCCGTCAGCAAGATACCAAAAATATCTCACCATTTAGATGACATGACCATTCACTATGGACACAGAGCAATAAAGGTAAAATGTGGTACTAAATGCTGTCACTGTAAACTACCTTACATTCTACATTTTATTCTGAAGTTTTTATATTATTCATTTAAATTAGTTATTTATCCTCATTTATCCTCTCATCTGCAGGTCATATCCTATGTAATTGTGAGCAGATATAGAAAATGCATTCCACTTACACAAGTGTGAAAGGTAGTGATCTGTCTTAAACGATTTGTCTCTGACCCCCTCTGAAAATGGTTTGAGGGTATTGTAATCTGATCACAGTGGATCCTGGATGCGTTTCCAATCAGCTTTTCATGCCTTCAAGTAAAATCAGATTGTGACTGGCGTGTAACTATGTGACTTCTACCATGTAAGACTGCATGCCAAAAAGGTTGCTGAGACATGACCAACCCAATATGCAGTCAGAGACAACAGTGACTGGTTGAGTATATTTTTTACATTCAGAACATTGCATCTGGTATTCAAGAAATCATCAGTTACACATTCATATATAAAAACACTCAGAGAGGTCAAATGGCAAGTTTTGTTGATTTTTGAAGCGAAAATCTACAAGGAACTAATTTAATTTGGAGGATTTGACATTTTCACTGGAAATTACAGTGAATATTAGTCATGTATTTTATGCAGTTTTTCATATTGGAAAAAAAGGAAACGGACTGTAAAATCTCACACAGGTCACATTTTAGGCTTTATGATTTACTGTGTGTTAAATTCAGCAAACACATATATTTTCATTTAGAAAATCAACGAAACATGTCATTTGACCAGGGGCATCCAAATTTTTGCATGCTTATATAAATACATACACTAAATATATATATTTAGTGACATCCAAAGAAATTGAATAAATAAACTGAATTTAGAACATAAAGGCCTTAGAGGTGCCAAAAGGGCTCCTTGGAGTTATGCCATAAAGGAATTGATGGACACATTTGAATGGATGGTTCTATTCCAGCATCTAGAGTAAAAAAAGTATTTTTTTCTGGAACTGTATGCCCAAGCCAAGAACATTTAGTCTTGTAAATCGACTGGTCGGTGTATCCTAGTGAATGAATAAAAACAAGGCTCACATTTATCATGTTGCAGGCGATGTCATTCCCAGTGCTGCACATTCCATGATTGCTGTGATAGTTCAAATGTTTACCAAATCACGGTAGGTGGCTTTTTGTCAGCGGTGCTGGAGTGGTGACATTCAGTTTTCCCGCATGCACGCACCGCGCACCACAGCGTTTGGAGGGACGCCACCGTAGAGGATTACCCAGAATGCTCTGGCAATTCCTTCAGCAATTGGGCGCACTGCCAAACAAACACGAGCCAATTGAGACGTTTTCCCCGTCTCTTCTGAGATGCGACTGCGACAGATGCACTTGTGACATGTTGCTGACACAACACTGACGTGAAGCGACGGCCTGATACCGACGCTGCGGCTCCTTTATTCAGGCTCAGAGGCACATGATTTAACACACGATAAATGTTTGTCAGCAGTGTCACTATGGAATTCACAGCAAATCATCCAAACACCGTCCTCTGGAAGCGTCACCTAGTGAAATATTCAAATGGGAAGTCTTTCATTTACTTGTGTCAAACTGTGCCACTCAAGCAGCTGGGGGGGGGATCTGATGCCCTTTTGCCTGTACGGCAGTCTGCACTTGTGTGCAGCAATGAAGGTGCTTTTGTGGCGATTTTAAACAGATAACGCTAGGAAGCACAGGGTCAGGTTAAAGCCCCCCACTGGTGCTGACTTATACCTCTGGTGCAGGGTCTCCAGAAATATTGGTATCTAAGTAATTACCATCCAAGGGGCATCGAGGCAGAGAGTTATTACCAATCAGTGTGGTAATAGATTCAACACTTCTAAAACGGAGAATGGCGCATTGCTGCAAGATGGATTATGTGGGGTTTGTGAGTTCAACATTGACACAGATTCATCGTAAATCATTATGCCACAGACCTGGAGTGATTTCTGCATTAGGAGCAGAAAATGGAGTTCACCCAGTCAATGAGGAGGGCATATTTCACATCAATCACCCACTTCCATGTTCATGGACTTCATCACCACTGAAGCTAGCACGCGAGAGTGTGCGACCACTGCTCTGCCGCAGCCCAGGGCCCACTCTGTACGTGCTCAGAGTTCACGGTTAGACTTCTGAGCAAGTTGTGAACAGAGAATGAATTTCACCTGAAACAACAGCCTGATTACAGTCTAAGTGAAATATATTAAAACAACTGAGGTGTACCTCAAAACTGTATTTAGTTAAAAAAAAAAAACTAAACTAAACACTAAGTACCCCATAACCCACCATAACATCAAGGAGAGACTCCGGTAGGTGGGAGTGGTGGGAAAGAGAAATTCAGTCAAGCGTTCATTATCCCAACTGCACATCCTAAGCATTGTTGGGTGTGTGGGGGGGTGGGGTGTTTGCAGGCACTGTCCCAGTGCTCATAGGGCAAAAGGCAGAGAATCAACCTGGACAGGTCACCAGTTTGTTGCACGGCAGACACACAGACAAACACATGCTCACGCAGACAAACAGACACACACACACACACACACACACACACACACACACATGCACACAAACACGCACCCTCGGGCAGTTTAGCATCTCCAATGCACCTGAAAGCACATCTTTGAACTGTGGGAGGAAACTGGACCCTCAGGCTTTAACCCATGCAGACTCAGAGGAACATGCAAATTCCACACAGAAATGACCATGACCTGACTAGTAACTGAGCCTAGGGCCTTCTCGCTGCGAGGCAACAGCATTAACCACAGCAGGAAAGGGAACTGAAATACTAACCAAACATTATGGGTAAATGAGAAGTGTGCATTTTAAATGCCATGATGAATCATGCGTAATGTATTCATGGATATGAACTAATCATCAAAAAGACATTTTGAGTTCAGAAAGGCTTTAATAAACAACATAAAGTCAAACAATGGCCAGATTAAAGACAATCTGATTTTTTTTATATTGAAGTCATTCTTTGTGCTGAATAACTACCATGACCTATGTAGTTGGTAACTGCAATTGGTTACCTGATGCTGGAGCCTGATGCTTTACGATGTCATTTAAAAAAGGTGTCATTTAAAAAAGGGTTTTGCCTAAAACATATACACGTGGCAGAGAGGTGCATGCAGGGCAGCAAAAGGCAAAAAAGTAACCTATTTAGAAAAAGTGATTTTAGGGGAGTATTTACAAGAAGAACTCAGATGGCTACCACCCCTGTAAAGACTTCTGAGGTGGTAACTTTCTCCTCAGTAAACTGCTTTATTTTAAACCTCCCTGAATTACATGGTTTACTGGTTTCAAACAATATGGACAAATATATTGGAAAGCCTGATCATACCACCAACAGGGATTTTAATCACAATGCATTCAAATACATAGACTTTAATATGGAGTTGCTCCCCTCGTAGCAGCTACAACAACTTGCTGGAATATACAAGAGCCTTCCCCAAACTGTGTCCACAAAGTTGGATTCGTGGTGTTGTCCAAAATGTCTTGGTATGCTGAAGCATTAAGATTGTCCTTTACGGGAGGTAAGGGGCCTAGCCCAAATCCTGAAAAACAGAGGTGTCCCAATACTTTTGTCCATAGAGTATACATGTCAGCTACTGACTTATGCTGACATTTTGAACAGAAATGGAATTCCCCTTTAAGAAGATTCAGAAAATGGGCGGGAAAATAAATAGCAACACTTCAACAGAACAGAAACGGAGAAACAGCAGTTGAGAGGAAACTGTAGCAGAAGGAGGGCTGTTTCCCATTACAGTTCTGTCCAAAGTCTGCTTTTTTTACCTGAATAAACTGTAAGGCTGAAAATAAAAAAATATAACAATAAAAAATAAAAGCTTTAATGCTCCATACAATACTTTGCAGTAAACAATAGTCAGTATGTACTTATTGTCACCCAAAACAAACCTGTTATGTGTCGTTTTTTACCTGAATAAACTATGAGACGACGGCATTGGACACTGAAAATGAAAAATAGTTATAATAAAGAAATAAAAGTTGTAATGCTTGAGACAACTCTTTATATCAAATTATAGCCGAAATGTACTCAATAACAAATCTGAAATGTGAGAAGAGCCCTGGGCTGCTGCAGGAATCCGGATGTGATGAAAAATGTTTCAGTTCAACTTGCGGAGCGGAGAGACAACTGCAGAACTGGACTCCCTTCTCTCCTGACCTGTTTTTACAAAATATTTCAAGAACGTGCATCTTTTACATCGTCTGTATTGTAGTGGGAGTGAAACTTGTAACTGCTGCGTTATTTTTTTTATTTCTTTCGGAGGAAGGATAGATAAAGATGGAGAGAAATCACACTTGAAGCCTGGAGGAGGAGTTGACATGTCTGAAAGGTAACGACTCTCCGTCAGATGGCTGTGGGCTTCTGTTTTAGTCCAAAAACAAAAGACGAGACTAGTCAACATTTCAGGGAGCCTGTAGCTTTTTGTTTTAGGGGGATAGAGGATTTGGAGAGTTTCTTTTCGGGAGGAGGGGAGAAGAAAACTTTCCACCAAGTTTAACGACATTTTGTAGGCTGACGTCACTTTTCTTCAGAGAGGAGAGCACTAAGTGAAGTGAAGTGAAGTGAAGTGAGCTCTCCCTGCAAGGCTTTGTGTGTATTCATAGTTTGCTGCTTTCTGACAGGGTCGACGGCTGAGTCCGACGGGGAGGCTCTGTTTTTGTTGTTGTTTTTTGTTTGTTTTCGTTCCCCGGGTGTGTACAGTATCTCTCCGAGAAGACTGGCTCATGTCCTCGGACACGGTCTTTCCTCCGGAGGGGCCTGGAGGGCCAGACCTGGAGCTGCAGCAGGAGACCAAGCTGCTTCTGGCGGACTCCCAAGGTGAGAGAGGGAACCTACCTCCTTTATGAGCTTCACTTTCTTCTTGGGCTAAATTTACATAAGCCACAGAGGTACGGTTTCGTTTCTGTTCACGCATGCCAGTGCATGGAAACCCCCAAAAAGTGGTTGTTCAGGGGTTCTTAGTAAAGGCATGCATGACAGCTCATGAACATTTGAATAAATAGATGTTCTACATGGATGTTCTGTATAGTTCCTATTATGGCATTTTATTGTTATTACAACCTATTTTTGTACTTTGAACTTTACAGTTGGTTCTACAGGGGTAGAACCAACTATTTAAGTGGTTCAGCAGTTGTTAAATGGTTGTAGTAGTTCATATAACTTCATGGTTGGTTCTTCAGGACTTCTTTAGTAAAGGCAGTAGTCACAAGCATGACAGCTCATGAACATTTAAATATGTGGATATTCTCTACATGGATGTTCTCTATGGTTCCTTAAATGGCCTTCTAAATGGCCTTCTTTTGCTATTATTGCAACCTGTTTTAGTACTTCATTGAATTTTATAGTTGGTTCTATCAGGGTTCTTTAGTCACAAGCGTAAAAGCTCATGAACATTTGAATATATGGATGTTCTCTACATGGATGTTCTGTATGGTTACTTAAATGGCCTTTGTAAGATGGTTCAGCAATTGTTACAATCTATGTTTGTTTCTTCACAGATCTTGAGTGGTAGGCCCAAACTTCTGTGTATGCTATATATTCAGTGAAGTAGGCCAGTCATGGTCGTATAATCTGATTTTGATGCGTAAATTAGGGCAGGAAATCTCAATAAATGGCAATAATCAACTGAATACCAGCCTGCAAAACTGATTTCATCAAAACATGTTTGGGTGGCTTCCATTAAGGGTGATAACGTTTTTCATTATTTTCCGGGTAAGGATTGAGGGAGGCTTTGGCAACTATTAGCAGAGACCACTGCCAATTATAGTTTTTAATTAAGTTTCTAGTTGCTTGTGAGATTATCACATATAAAATAAGCTTGGCCTTTTTTTTAAGGCACTGAACCGTTAACCATCCTATTTATACCAAGCATCATTACAGTACTGTCAAAAAATAGCAAAGTAGGACAGAGTAAGCAATCACAGGCATGGCTGGCAAATGGATTTTCGCAGGACCTTCAAAGCCTTGCAGTTAAGACTGGATTTCCCTCTCCGGGGACTGCATGTGGAGAGAATAGACCAATTTATTTTGAACTGTAATCACTAAATACTGTGATGCATCACAAGTCGCTTGTACTGTAAGTGTGCATCGATTCAGGAAGTCACCATCTGAATAAAGGCTTTCCATAAATCAGCCCTGGGCCCTTATAAAGCCATATTCATCTCGGGAAGCTAAAGCTACCGTAGCATGTCAGTCTTTTCGCTTTGTCTTGTGTAATGAGCAATGCTCAGGGAAACACACAACTCAGATTCTGCCAGGAAAGAAGACGTGCTGGTGCTGACTCATAGCTGCTTCATTCTCCCTGTTGTGGCCTCACATGGCTGACCCAAAATGTAGCATGAAGAGAAAGCGGACTACATTCACAACGCTGAAGAAAAAAAGGGTGACCTGTAGTGCAGTTGAAGCATAAGGAAGTGTAAACAGAACAGCTTTTGTCATGTGATAAACAGTGAGTAAGTGGATAATGCACTTGCAAAATCAGTGACTGAGAGGCGACATTAATCACTTTTATAAGTACATATGTTTGTTGCTAACTTATAATGATTTAATGGTATGTCGTACTTGTATGACCTTTAGAAGTTAAGCATCAAATAGGCTGATTTTAAAACAGTGTTGATCGGCACTGTAGGAATTTCAAATCTGTATCACACTGCAGTATAAATACATGTAGACTCTGTATATTTTGTGTGCTAACTCTGTCTTGAAACTCTGTGTTTGAATGTTTCCTTGTCCTTTTCTATGGCTATCAGGCAGGTTTTGCCCACTTTTTCCAATTTAGATGAATGCTGTCTTTATGGTTGTAAAAACTTTGGCAGGTATCTCACACCCGGGAGCAGAGTTGAGTAAATGAGATCCAGAATTCTGGCCTGGGCTTTACCTGATCAGCCCACACTGTTGGTGCAAACACTCTCCAAAGGAATCTGTTTTATCTGGCAAATTAAACTTGCTCTTTTTATTCTTGATGTCAAAGCAAGCCAGTCTTGAGCCTGACCCCTTGATTGTTGAATGCTTGGCTTACTTCAATTTTAGTTTCAGAATGTTCTGTACAGTTTTGGCTTTTGCTTAAATTATGTTTAGTAAATGCATTTGTTCATTCAGTTGTATTTTTTAACCTTTTCTTTTGTTTTAACAGACACATGTCACAATGATACCAAAGAATCAATCAACACCACAGAGGCAAACAAAGCTCCGTCTTCGAGAGAACATTCCACTGATGAAGAGGGGGATGTTTTGGGGGAAAAGCACACTCATGGCGACCTTGTAAGAAGTAAGTGTTGATTTTTCACTAAAAACATGATGGAGCAAGTAAAATACACAGAAGTGTGCAAATTTGTGTTGTTCTTCACTTTTATTTGTCAGTGGAAATCACTTGAAATGTATTAACTAGGAATTAAATATTTTTCATGTGTTTATTCATGCCAATACTTTAAAATGAATGAAAATAATACATATCTAACATAATTTCTAACATAAATTTCTGTAGGCTTCCAAACACAGTAATTCATTTTAGCATAGTAGCACAGTATTGCATAAGCATTCTACAGTACACATAGCAGCAGATTAGAATAATTAATTCCTAATGTATATGAGAAAGCCATGTTTCAGGATAGTAAACTATATTGTTTATAGTGTAGTCTATAAAGGGTATAGTATATAGTACAGATTATTGCGTTTACAAACTGTTCACTTTTGGTCTTTTGTATTTGGAAGCATGATGAAGGCTTACTAGGCAACTAACATAAGATAAAAGTACTGAAAAGAAGGGGTTTTCTGGTTACATCACTTGCTCATAAGACTGAAGAGGTGAACTGAATCTAAAGTCCTGAAATGAGTGTCCACATACCTCATTGCTTCTTGTGTGAACTTTCCCATGTCTCAGTTTTCACCGCACAGATCAAGTCCTCAGACTGTCTTTTGTCTCAAAGACTTGACACTGTCTGTGTTGTGGAACCTACACTTAACAAAGGACATAGCCTTGTAATACATTCATGACTTGAACTAATTTGATGGGGAGTTGCAGCCGTTAGCAAGTTTGTAGTTGTGGTAAACTGTGGTTCAAGATCCACTTTGTCAAAATGCATGGGAAGATAATAATTTTATCAGTCAAATACATTATGTATAAGAAGCAGATTCTGTATGATTCTGTCCGTCGTGTGAGATACTGTGCCCGTAAACTACAAAGCATGCAAATTTTGCGATTAGATCTAGCAAGGAATTATCAGCATGGATATGCAAGTTTGTCAGCATCTTTGACAATACTTAGGCTTCTGGAAACTGGCACAATTTTTTTTTCCTTGTCAAGAAAACAAATTGAAGTAGTTTTAATCTTTGCACTGTTTGCTGGTAATTGATTTTAAACTTTTTCTATTTACTTGAGTTTTGATATTCTTTCCCTCTGGTGATATCTCTGTCATGCATTGCATTTGATTATGCAAATTGTGGATGTAAGCTAAGCTCTACACTCTGTATTTTTCATTTGCAAGATAATTTTAAAGGCTACAAACCATGTTGTCTATTTTCTATTTTATCCATATGATGAAGAGTGATAAAGACTCTACAGGCCTTAGATGAACCAAACCTGCATATTTATTCACTGTTAAGTTAGATAATAGGTGACATTTCTTCGGGTGGTTACCCTGCTGAAGACTCCACTAAAAGAGTTGTGTGAGTAAGGATATCCCATTGTGGTTTAGCCTCACCTGACTTGGATATGTGAATCACGGTTGAGAACTGCCTGAATTGGAAAGCCGCTTACCTGCTAATATGTTGCACGCTTAGGGCAGGGGTGCCCTTACTTTCTGTCTTGGGGGGCAGGGGAGTTGGGCAGGAAAGAGTTATGTTGATAGGAGGCCATAGGCAGGCATAAGCAATTACAAATATACAAGAATAGTTATGTTGAAATAACAATAATGATAACAATAACACTAATATAATTTGTTATTATTATTGTTATTATTAAATAACACTGGTCGCTGGTAATCTATTCTCAACGTTAAAATAAGTTATGTAAAAATATTGGTTTTCTCATTGGCTGATGGGGTGAGGTGATTAAATCAGTTCCAGATTGAATGATCAGTTGCAGTGGGTCGTGACCATATTTTACATTGTCAGTGAGCATGTTAACATTATGTGAGTCTGTTTGTCAAACTTAAGATGTTTTGCTCTTGTTTCACGCAAATAAGGTCAAGTCACTGAGCTCAGATGGAAAAGATTTCTCATTCTTGAGTGCTGGTAGGAAATAATTAGGAAAACAAAGATTTGAAACAATGGTTGTGATTGGAAATTTCTCACCACTTGTTTTTGAAGGGGAAAATTACAGGCACACCCTCTTCCCACAGTTCCATTGTATGGTGTAGCTTAGTGCAAGAAGACTGTTCCACGCAGGACAAATTGCGAGAGAGTATCTCTCAAAGTTAATCTTTCTCTCGCTCTCATACACAGACTTGACACTGACAGTCTCTGACATCACCCTTTCATTGAGACGATCTGTGTATTTCGTTCATAAAAAAAACCTCAGCTGTCCACGGGCCACAGTTAAATCCCTGTGGCACCACAGATACATGCTGAAGACAATCTTCACTCTTGTACAGAAAGAATCTCCGGTCCTTCTTTTAACTGAAATTCAAGACAGGTTTTCCTTTTTATAAATCCCGTTTCCTCAGAGGCATTTGTGCTGTCTAGTACTGCTAATAGCAACTGATTGCTTCCATCCATGTCGATGTTGCTCAATTGCGTACATCTGACACAACAGCTCTTTGTTTCTAAGTTGTTACATTTTCCAGCATACACTCTCCTTCTAGTTTCTTACATTTCGTCTTTTAATTATCTTAATGGAACTAAAGCAGAGTGATTCCCGTAGAGTGTAACACAAGTTGTCTTGAGCAAATGTTCCTATTTTGTATCAAGAGCAGGTGCCTTACAGCAGTGACCTGCTACTGGATCAGTCCTACATGTCAAAATGAGTTTCTGGGAGCTGTTTTAGTCTGTGTTGTGATTGATCACATTCCATTGCAGATTGCGTGGCCAGTGCATAAGACACTGGATAAGGTGGTACTCCTTTGAGAGTGCTACTGGTCTACTTTTGAGACTCTACATATGATGATGATAGAAGCCAAATGTCTGCATTGAAGATGGGCTCCAGCATATGTGTCAGGTTGTAAAATGTAAAAGGGGCTGTCAGGCAAATTGACGATGATGGAAAGGGCTTTAGCTTGGTCTGACACTGCGCCTGAGGTACGAGAGTGAGAGAGCCAGAATAGTAGACACCGCAGTGATTGGTGTGGGAAGTTCACCAATCAGATTGTACGACGTGATAATTAGAATTCTCATGTCTTGCGGTAGAACAGGAAATCAATAGGAAATCACTTGACTGACCACTTTATAGTAGTTTATCTTATTTCCATTTTAATTTCCTGCTGGATGGGATTCTCTCACTCTCTACGTGGGGTTGGATGACTCATTTGTTCAAAATGTAAGACTTCCTCTCAGTGTTGGATAATTCGGCGCACTTTTTAAAAAAATTTACAATATTTTGTATCAGATTGACGATTCATAGGTGTGGATATGCAGACTATTTTGTGATTTGGTGTGCATGTGTGAATGTACAAATGTGAGTGAAATATTGGAATATATAAGATCAGTAAATTGATCTTATCCACAGATAATTACATTAAAGGATGTAATTATTCACAGATAATTTCATTAAAGGATGCATTACTAGACACTTATTTAATGCATTTTGTCACATATACGTTTATTTATTCCCGTGACTAAATGCTTACACCATCTCTAGAAATAAGAGTGAGGTGCTTTCTTGAGGATATTATATACATATTATCCATATATACAAATCTCTTCATTAAGTGCTTGGGCTACCTGAAGAAAAATGCTTTCTGCCATTTTTAATGCCAAGGTGTTCTAGGGTTGTGTGGAACAGGTTTTGATGTTATGCAATACCAGTGTTTAAGAAGTGGATATAAGTTGAATGAAAGTAATGTAATTGTCCTACAGAGCTATTTTTCTGTGTCCTCTGGATTTGAATTTGCCTGATTCATTTAGAACTTTCATTTTACTTTGAAGCAGGAATAAAATTTAATAAACAGTTCATGGTTAGGTTTTTGTGCCAGTCAGATATAGTGTAAATCTGAGGAGTGCAGTGCATACTTATTTAGCAGATTTATTCCAAAAGCTAACTTATGTTAATCTTCTAATTCCAAGCAGTTTATTTAATTTTTTACAACAAGCAAATGACTTGATCATACCATTTTTAGTGTGAAAAATGTGTTAAAATACAGAAAGACTGAAATCAGACTGAAAAAATACTTTTCCCCACCCAGTGAATGCTTTTATTGTGGATGTAGTCTTAAACAATGGCTTCATTCATTTTGACGAAAATGCTAATTTTATGTCTGTTCATGTTTCTCCAAAGCAAGGACACACTGGAATAGAAGGATAATTTTCAAGTGATTACTGCGCAGTGGGTCATGGAATCAAAAACGGTATAAATAGGGTGAAATGCTAGCTCAGGGGTTGATTAAAATGGCCATTGTGGTTCTACCTCTGTGATAATTATTTCCTCATTGTCTTGGAAGTAGATACAATTCATATGGAAAATTTCAAGCATTTTAATTAGCATTTTACTAGTGCTAAGGCCCTTTCAAAGAATTCCTATGGGTTGGATTCTGTTTAATTATCTCAGTATTGCGTCCATGAACATTTTTTTTAATGTAATCATGGTATGTTGTTTGAACTTTCTCAACAACTGCCTGAATATAATGTCAATACTATGTACCCCCAATTGCCTGTCATGACCAGAATGTATTTAATTTTAAACTACTCGAACAAGTGAAGCACGTTTTTAAAGAGACTTTTACATATTCAAATGCAGTGGGTCTGAGATCCACACTTTGGTTGTGTTTGGAGTCAATGCCGAGCTAGTATGCTGTGTCATCATAGGGTGACTCTATAGCTTTATAGAAGCAGAGAGCAAGGCCAGCTTTAGCAGCATCCCAAATCCTCTCCACACAACATGGTGGGATGGAGCCTTTCAGCAAAGGGGAAAAAAACACTTCAAATGAGACTAGAGCAGGGGGGATTACTGGCCTTCTAACAGGGTTTTGGCTTCAACATTAAGGTTAAACCCCTTTTCTATTACCAGGATCTCTGGTGATGTGGCCCCCACTGGCCCTGTGTGTTTGCAGGTTCACTGACTCTCTGCTAGGTCATTCCGTCAGGCCTCTGATCACTGGGGGGTGACCAGGGAGCCGAAGACTGGCTCCTTTCAGTCCCAGCACAGATGGAGCTCCCCGCCACGGCTAAAAATCGATATGGCCGTCTCCCGTTAAAAAGCCACTCAGAGGCAGACGAGCACCTCTGTCCTTTAGCCTGATTTTTAGGCTTAAGGTCTTGATTGACACCCCAAAGCCAGAACCCACTGACCCACAGCTGTCACATTAGTGCTGTTAATGTTAGAGATTGATACTGAGCAAATAAAGGAACCATGTCTATAGATATTTTTTATGAACTCTCCAGGCCCTAGTGGATTGGGGAGAAGTACTTCTTCCCCAGTTCTTCTGCTCTCAGTGTGCTCTCAGTGTTTTGTTTTTTTTTGTAAGTCTCCAACACAAAACACATTATGCTCGGTTTTGTTTGTGAGACATCCAGCAGATGCACAGCCCAGCTGGCTTTTTCTGCCCAGTTTGTTTTCTGTAAGTCTTCAACTCTATGAATTTTTTGGAGTTTGGTGGAATCTGTGAGTCATCTATGTAACTGAAACTGAAAATACACCCCATCCCCCAACTCTTCCCCATCTCCCGTCTGTGTTGCTGGGTTTTTGTTTTGAGTTGTTCAGGAGGCAGGGTGGAGCACTCTCCGCGCATGCAGTCTGGCAGTTCCCCCAGGCCTGGTCTGAGTCACGTCATAATTGATCTTTTGAGAAAATGTGGTAGCTGTGTAAAAGGGCTAAATCTGTACAAGATGTGCATTTTATAACTGCAGTCGTGAAGAAGTTTTGCATTTACTGCATTCCTCTGTTCCCCCAGGGCTGGAAACACATTGGAAGAAAGGGGATTGAGATCAGATTTGTGAACGGTTAATGTGAAGGGAAAATACAGAAGACCATGTTGTATTCTTGACTGTTGTCCCTGTGTGTTTTCAGGGCCTCCTCAATTAGCATTTTAATGATGATGATGATGATGGCACAACAAAAAAGAACCTTCAGAGCCTGGATTCTGGCTCTTGAAAACTGAAAGGGATTTTTCTCACATGAATGTCATTTGACGCAAATTCTCTCTCATTGAACGAGGTAATGATTTCTATAACAGTCAGACATGTTAATCATAGTAAATACAGTTTGGAAATCAAAGAATGATTGATGATTGCCTCCACTTCCCCCTGGAGTGGCAAAGGATTTCTTCCACAAGAATCTCTGCTCTTGTCTTTCAAGTTGCTTTCTCCACTGTAAAATGTAATTAAGCAGAACATGGTCCGAAGGGGTTATTTTTTCCACTCAATCAGCAGTCAAATTACCAAATTTGAAATTAGTAAATCCCAGATGCCTGGCTCTCCTTGTCATTGTTAAAGGAGGAGAGAGAGGCAGGCAGGCACTGAGTGAGTGTGAATGAGGCTGACTTAGAATACCAAACACCTTCTCAAGTGTTAGACCTCTGCAGCAGGTTTCAATTGAAGAAGCAAATTTAAATGATTGTCACAGAGAATTAAAAGTATTCTCTGGCACAAAACAGATGAGCAAAACTGACTGCCTCATCTGGTAGAAGTCAGAAATATGGAGGTACTTTAATGGACTTATCACAGCTTTGTCATATACGATGTCCACTGTATTGATGCCAGTTGATGAAGAAATGTTATGTAGACCAAAGACACACAATCAGATGTTTAATGATGGTGCGCAACCTGAACAAGTAATAACTTATGCTTGTAACTGCTGAAAGCCAAGGAAATATTATATTCGAGGTATCTTGGTGTACTATCTCTGTATCACCTCTGTAATGGTAACACCCAAAAAGATTTTATTCCAAGAAGCAATTTGTTGCATTATTCATTTTGAGAAGTTCACATAATGCAATGGGCAGCTTGCAACATCAAATGATGTAAAAAGAAAGTAAAAATAAAGAGTTTTGATATGACTGTGATGGAAGTGTTGTGCACCATTTTATTGTTTGTTTTTGAGAAAGTCAGGGTATGTCATGACAGAAATAGATTTTTTCATCTTCTAAACCCACTGCTCAATAAGGGAAGTCCTTGCCTCAGAGACGGAAGGTCGGCCCATAAATGAGATATGATGTGCCGAAGGAAATTTTCAATCAGAATCACGCGTAATAATATTCATTCTACATTTTCTGCACCGTAATTCCCATAGTTTTGTTACTATAAATATAGACAGGAGATGTATATAGCTGCTAATGGGAAAAGTATATCCCCCTTGGATTGAAAGGTGTGAAAATGCCATAAGTGTTTGTTTGGAGGAGAAATGCCACCCTGGGCTGTTTTTGCAGATGACAGTTCTGTCGGTAGACCTCTGCACATTTACAAATTAGCATTTCAATCAAGGTGCCAGACCCACAGGAGCATTAATGAAGTATTTATATCATGGCAATATTATGAAACACATTACCCAGGGAGGACAAAAAATTCCATTTGGTATGTTGTGTTCTGCATGTTCAGTTTTTAAGTACCTGTGTACCAATAAAGCTATTTTTAGGGTGTGTATTTGCATATGTTAATGCATTTCTTTGAAGGTCACTTCTTTGAAGGCTCTTTAACTGTGACAACATGCAACACTGGCATCTCAGAGTCTTCTTTCTGCGATGCCCTCAGGCTATGTTCACATTACCAGGTTGAATTGGCACAAATCTGATTTTTGCCTTAACGTGACCCACATCTGTTTTTTTTTTCAGAGCTTGGTAGAGTCACAAATCTGATCTTTTAAAATGAGAACTGATCCACTTTTATTTGAGATCCTAGATCGGATATGGATTCAAATCGTGGCCATACGATCTTAATGAAAACAGGCCAATTGGTATTCTTGTTTTCTTTTTGTACTGCGCATGCAGATATATAATATGTTATTATCTCACAGAGTTCATCCCACATGTAGCAGCAAAGCTACATCTTTAAAACATTTAAGCTTTTTTTTTTTTTACATTTTCCCCTGATCACAAACAGCTGAGAACTAATCAGAGTTAATGATCACTGCGATAAATACTTGTTTTGCTAGTTCATTCATTTGTTGTTGTCCTTCATAACACACATGGATCATTTACCTGACGGTACTGTGCATGCAGGTAATTTGAGGGCACAGATTTGTTTCTACTGGAGACGGACATGGGTCGTTTATGCACATTAATACGAACCATCAAGGAAGAAAGAGACGATTTGAGCAAAAATCATAACTTTCATTTTTAACCTATAGGACTGAAACATAATCATAATGTGGAACAATTGTTTATTTCTACACTCTTCAGCTCTTGTTGATTTTTTTATAGTCTTTTTTGCTTTTTCATGCCTTTTTTAACTGATTTGCATTTTTAGCTGTTAATCTATGATGATAAGAATTTAAATAAATCATTTTACTAAATGACAGCTGAATTACCTGATGTTTCCCTTTGTTGAACGTTCCAGTCGCAAACACATACAGTGCAACACCAAATGAGTGCCAAAATACAGGGATTTACCTTTCCCCTTCCCTTCTCTTGCATGACTCTTTACCCCACACTTTCCACTGAGACTAGTGCAAATGCATGTGAGTGCCTGCCTTGTCTCACCTCTCTTCTACATCCTCCCACCTGACCAGTTTTTTTTACCACCTTGTTTATGCTGCTCCTGGCCGTTGATGTTCATACATATTCGTTCTTGGGAGGTCTGTGACGCTGTCCCTCTGTGTCTTTGGGGTACAATTTTGAATTCTTCCAGCGGAGCTATTTTCTGTGACACAAAAGCGAGGGGTGTTTATCCGCAGTTTTACATAGAGAGCGGTGCAGCCGCACTGGCGGTTCTCTCTAGGCGCCTCGCCGTACAGTCCCTGTGTGGGGTATCCGCTGAACGCACGGTGACAAATGGCAATTATATTTGTGTGTTCTTCATGAATCCATCAAACACTGGCCTTTTAAAAATGCTCCCAGGATATTTCAGCCTGTCAGCTACAGGGGACCAAATTGGGATGCTGCTTAGACAGTCAAGAAGCACTCACCCCCAGTTTGCCTGTGATGTGTTTGACAGAGTGTGTAGAGGAATACCATGTATTATTCAACTACAAATGTACACTCTCAACAGTTGTTGATGTGTTGGAAGCGGAGCAGTTAGAAGTCCAATTTGAGCTGTTTTCCCCCTCCTCTCTTCTCCACTATAACACCGTGTTTTAATGCAACCTGTCAGCTTGTATACTATTACAGTTTTCAGGATACTGCATGTTTTTCTGGTTAGCTGCATCTCTTCAATTTTAATCACCTATTATACTTTAAAGCTTAAAGCATTATTCATGTTTCATCTTGGTGAAGCTTGTTGTAGGCCTGACCATTTTTATATTTCCAACATTGCTTCTGACCTTGTCTTGTATAGTTTTGTTACACTGTAAAGAATCCATTTACTTTTACAGTTGAGGCACTCTGTATTCAGTAGTCTGCTGTATTCTTCAGATACTGCTGATTTCTAAAAAGAAATGGGAATATTGGGAGATACAGGTCAAGCCTTTTGTCAAAATTGGATTTTACACTAATTCATCATTTTTTACAAAGCATACTGGGGAAATGAGCTGTGTTTTGTATTGAGCAGCTTGTCTTTGTATGTTTTGTATGGAGGTAAAACTTCAGCATTGTTATAGGCTAGTTATAATGTTTTTCTGTTAATTCTGTCATTTTAGAATGTATTTGACATGTTTTTGCATTAGAACTTTGATATTGTATGTTTTCACTCAGCAATGCAATGAAAGGTCTAGTGTAACTGCTGTTACATAATGTTCAATTCACTGTGAGGTACACAGTAGGCTACTGTGCTGTAAAAATGGTGTGATTGTTGTTCTGAACTTATACATGAATGTTATTTTGTGGACAAAATTTTAAAACTCTTGCCTGTAATTTTACTGTCTGTCTGCCTGCCTACCTGCCTGCCTGTCTATCTATGCTTGTAGGTATTTTATTGTTTTTATACAATGTATACACATCCTGGTCAGTTCTTTGGTCACAGATGGTGTATTTGAGTGAATGTAACCTGTTCTTTGGCTGACATGATTCCCAGATTTGTACTTTTTAGGCCATCCAGGGAATCGGAAACTTGAACCACCACTTACACACTCTGGGTTTTTATATGGTGGTTTCCTAATAGCTATTTATGTGTTAGCTTGATTTTTTCAATAGCGGGGGGAAATTCTCTGTTGGACAGAGTCAGACTGATTGTGTTTGGACTGGTGTGTGGCCTGGTGTGTATGTATTATGTTGTATATTTCTGTCCATGAAGCACCTAATAGTAGAATCATTGCAGGCAGTGAAACCACAGCAGAAAGTCCTGGCACTGAGACAAAAGATGACTTCAAGCAGTAACAATGTTACAACACCACACCTACTAAAATGTACAATATGTTTATCATGCTGTCTGTTAATCTGGAACCACAGTACTATTCTTTTAACTGTTTATGATTGCAGTTTGTCCTTATTAGTAAGGGTTAGGTAAGAGCTTTGCCAAACTAAAGTATTAAAAAAGTATTGAACTTTTGATACTTTGTAAAACTGTATGTTTGGTGTGTCAGACTAAATTACTGGAAACACACAGTCAAAGTTAAACTGATTCTATTCTGGTTTCCTTGACACTTTGAAGTTAAATTAAAACAAGAATAACTGCATCGAATATTAGGCAGAAGCTCATTGAACATGCGGTCTGTTGGACATTCCTGGCTTGTAGATGCATACAGAAGGTTGGCGCCAAATGTCTATATTTGTTTGGGAGACCATACTTGTAGATTGGCCGCGGTATGAAGAGACAGGCGCTGCCTGTGTTTAATTGCATTGTTTTACATTTACATTCCTGTCAGAGATCTCCCTCGGTGATGTGTTGTTAAAAAGCAGTGGGCTGGATTTTTCCTCTCTTGTTAACAATAATTGTACTTGTTGGTGTTCCCACAAAAATAAAAAAAAATCAAGAAAAGACAGAGGAAAAAAACTTAACTGACTGTTCTGAAAAGTTCAGGTGTTTTGCGAATTAACGATTCGTTGGAAGCTGTCACAAAAGTTGGCCTGTGATTACACTTGCGTGGGTTGCCGCCTTACACGAGTATGCAAGGCAAAATATGGAGTTTGAAAAAGGAAAAAAATAGTGAAACCCAGAAATGTACAGGAAAAAAAGCAACCAAAAAAAAAAGATGAATAATTCAAAGGAGCTCAATAAGTGAGTGCGGAGAGGCTCCTTCTCTGATGCAGATGGAGAGGGAGGCATTGCTCCCAGTAGAGCTGAATGCGCAGGAGCTCTCACTGCTGAAAATGCCACCGCTCCTGTTTCATCAGATAGGGCGGCCCGTTCCAGCACCTCCTCACGCCTGTCATATGTGTGAAGACTAAGAAATAGAGCATAAAGGCAGTATTGGCTTTATGATGAGGAGAGACAGAAAGGAACACAAAAAAGAAGACAGAGTCACACCTACAGCGACAGTCCAAGCTGGATTGACCTCTCTGAGTTTACATGTGGGTCACAACCAACATGTCCTTCCTTTTGTTTCCGGACTGCAGTCCTAAGAACAAGGACTGGCCGGTGTCTACAAAATTCCACAATGCTGTGGATTGTAATTATGATACAACAAGAAGATAATAATAAGATAATAATACTTAAATAATAAAAACACACACACAAACTTCTGTTCTTATACTTGGGACCCCATTCCAACAAATAAAACCACAATCATAATTGACATGTGTTTACCAATGACATTTCTTAATTTGAATTACACCATACTGGACTGATTTTCATTCATCTGGCAATGTGTTGCTGCTCACGAGCGTAAGGTCAAACCCCAAAAAGTCTCTGATGACCAAAAGAACAGCTAGCACATATGAGGGCTGAACATTTTTATAACTAAATGATTTTCGTTAGTTGGATGATGTAAATGCTTCGTTTATCCAAATTCACGCCTGTCTTGACCTGGAGTGTCTGAGATGTATCAGATTGCCCACACTGTGCATTTGAGATTATGATTGACAAGCATTATACTATGCTGGAGAATTTCTGTCCTGTACAGTTTCATTCTGTGCCCCAGTGAAAGGCTTAATAATGTGATATTATTAGCTGATTACCAAATAATTTTTGTTTAAATTGGAATTCTGATTACCCAGATTTGGGAGTTTCTGTGTTCTCTAATACTGATGAACTAACCAATTTGTTAATCAGATCTTTCATGTTTGGCACCAAGACTGTTCTTTAAGGTTAAAGTAAAAGCTGTCATGCACTCAGTCAAGAAGAATAGTTCATAGATTCTGACATAACAATATTCTCTTTTCTCTCCCACCCCCCAACGGTCTCTCCCTTCAGCCCAACCTCTACCGCTGCCTCACCCAGCAGCGTCTCTGCAGCAGCCCAGCGAGGGAGAGGCTGCCAGGCTGCACAATGGTGTTCATGCAGGGCTGAGTAATGGCCACAGAATGCCCCGTGGGGGCACACAGCCTGCAGCCGCTGCCGTGGTTGCTCCTTCTCCCTCCGTGAGCAGAAAACACCCGTCTCCTGTCTCCCAGCGCATGCAGAAGAAGCTCCGCTCCAGCCTGTCTGTCAACAGCGACAGCAGCAGGAGGAGCAAAGGCAGCTCCATGGGTTCACACAAACCTGGCTCTTCTCCAGAGGGTAAATAGTACTTTGAGTACTACAAACACACACACAAATTATTCATATACTTGTAGACTTCTTTCTTGCTCTTGGGACCCTTTCTAACAAACATGATTACAATCATGATCAACATTTTCTTGCATTTACCAATGCCATTTCTTAATTTGAATTACAAACACCATACCAGACTGATTTTCATTCATCTGGCAATGTGTTTTTGCCCACGAGCGTAAGGTCAAACCGCAGAAAGTCTTCGACTATCCAAAGAGCAGCTACCACATTGTCAGATATGATGATAAGGTGAATGCAATAATGAAGGAGCTCACCAGTGCATTAGTAATGGTCACCAAGGTGTGACCTTTTAACAAGGCTGTGGAGAGTGGGGGGTCTGCCATGTGTCAGCCCCACCTCTGCATGGGCCCTCGCTCTCCTATCTCAAAGTGTCCCCTCATTAAGAGCTGCTCTGTGACTCTACAGCTCACACCTCTGCCTATTCTAGCCCAGCCTCCTCAATTCACACACAGACACAGCACTGTCCGTCTTCACCGCACCCCCCCCCAGCCTTCTTCAATACTGCCTCTTTTACTCATGCGTCTATGCTAATAGAGCAGCTGTCCAGTCTAATCCTGTATTTCAGCATTTTACTAATACTTCTTATACTAATAAAGCATGTGTTTAGTTTGCTTTTTGTTTTTTTTTTTAACAAAGCACCATTGTGATCTTGTGCATCACTAGTTTGAGTTGAGAACTGAGCGTTAATGACTACAAAGTGGTATTCATCTTTTAATTAAGTTTCTTTTATTAAACAAGTGTGAGACAGTGGCAGTTGCTGTAGGCTTATCACTATAACAGGCAATACTACAATGTGTGGTATGGCATCATATCCCCATTGAATTAACAGAAATGTGCCTCTTTCAGAAGCATCATACTTTTAACTTCTTAATTGGTGTGTAACGTTTAAAAAACACAGTTCAATAAGTCTGCTTCATTAGAGCTTTTGTTTCTGTTATTTGTGGAATAGTTTTCTAAATCAATATGTTCCCTCTCCAGTATTTATTTCCCCCTGGAAAACAGCAAGCTGTTGTGTTTTAATGTTTACATGGATTACCATAATCTGTTTGCCTGTGAAATTATCTTCTAAACAGCCTGGAAAACAGAAGAATAAAGCTCTACAAGAGCTACGCTTGGGGTATTTTGCTCCTTGTATTCTTGGCTCGCATCTCTGACACTAATACTCAAAACTGTGATAACAGCAGCGCTGCTGGAAAGTCATCTAATTGAGAGATCTTTTGTTACATGGGTGGGTTAAGACCTTGAATGCTAGTGTGTTTGTGTTGTAAACAAGCGCTAATTTCCATTCCTCTGACAAATTTAATTAAGGCAACAGTCCACTAAAAAGCGTCTATGGTTGTTAGGCTGTATTCAGTATTAGTGTGTTTTTGTGTTTTCTTCTTTTTGGCTCTTATGAGGCCTGTGCAGTGTCTCTCTTGGAAATTGTAAGCACAATGTTTGTTTGGGTTGTCACAGTACCAGAACTTGTGTTTCGTACCAATACCAACTATTGCAATGCTTGGTATCAAAATGATACTGTGGCAAAATATAAGCTTTATAAACCACAGTGTTTATTGCTTTGAACAGACATATTCAAATGGTTACAGCTTTACAGAGTAAAGCTTTTTCAGTCTTTAAAACGCAGGCTTTTGGTACTGTGCCTCTTAAGGCTGATATGTGTAAACAATCACGCCTCTGATTGACTGCGCTGTACTGTGATTTATTCAAAACGCAATCCAGTAGTAACCATTCCTTATAACTGCACTATGAACCAATAGGGTTGAACTACTGAATAGATGTGTTGGTTTTTTGTGGCATCACAAAAACAATGAGTTTCAAAGGGAACTGTTTTTGCAGCTTTGTTCCATGTATGGACCGTATAGGTTAGTGAGTGTACATTTTGAAAAGTTTATATTATTTCCCAAGTTACAGGCCTTTTAAAAAAAACTTGCTAGAAGATTACATTTACCATATTTGTAGTTTTGAATAGGTATTGAACTTTTGATATTTTATACATCACTAGATGTCACAGAGATCGAATCTGCAAATCATTACTGTTAACATGTTGACTAATATCATATAATGAGTATTGTATAGAGGTCTGATGAATCGCATAGTTTGTTCTGTAAGGATTATGTGTCTTTGCCTGCAAGCAACTGAGTGGCCGCCAGTGTTTTGTTAAATCAGTTTGATAAAGCTCTAGCCTTTACGTATTTATTTACTACACATTAGGCTTGCACCCAAATGCATCTCTCTCACTCTCCTTCCATCTCTCTATCCATCTCATTTGGTCTCTGAGGCAGCAGTCAGTCTTTCTTCATTTGAATGTTTTTGCACAGCTCACTGGTCTGCGCCTATTCCAGCTTGTTTTATGTCATGCTGCTTCTCTTTTTGATGTTGGCTTTTGGGCTTTTCCAGATGTCTTATACTATTTCCTCGGAGGTGCTCTGAGATTTTTTTTGCCTTCTCAGATTCTGGGCATCCTCGGCGATGGCTGACATTAAGCGTGGACCCTCTCCTAGAGGTGATGTCAGTTTTGTGGTGGAGACGAGTCTGTCTGTCTCGTGTGTACATTATCCAGCCGCTCATTCTTCAAGATTCTTATAATCGCTGGTGATAAATTATACATCTAAGTGAATGCATGAAGCAGTCTATAAATCTGTATCTAGAAATTAGTGTTCAAAAACTCAGTAAAAAAAAAAGTCCTTCTGGGAAAATGTGACCTCATGTCAGGATTTGGCTTAGGAATTTATTTAGCATTCAGTAAGCACATATATGCTCAGCTAAATAAGAACTAATTGTTTTGATAGATGAATCAAAAGGTGTTTTATTTTAAATTTCAAGCAGCCTTTGAATCTTCAAGCTGATGTAGCCTTTTAGCCTACAGTAGATCAGCACGCCAGCACGTTTTAAAGTTTAAACAGTGTCCAGGCTGGATTGCTGCACTGATGGTCAGCCTCACTTTGATTAAACAAACATGAGCATCCAGTAGTTTTAAGGCTGAGCTTTTCTCTCTTAGCAGCTTGAATCACACTTAGGACTCTCCCTGACAGCTCACCGTGAACTGATGAAAGCTATGCAGATTTGCTGTTTGGACTGATAGTAATACATATCAAGCCCTTTCCCCAGAAATACACATCAAGTGAATTCATTTGGCTCACAGTTAATTGCAGTTGTAAAGAGCAGACTGTGTCCAGGATGGCAGGGTGCTCGGCCAGTCTCTTAGATACCAATTTTAGTACATCCTGTGATGTACCTCTGATGAAATGGTTCACAAGTCAAGCCATTTTTAATCTGTGCTCATGCTAAACATGTTTAGCATACAAATACTTCTGAGATACCTTTTCTTCACTGTTTTGGTATAATTAAGTGATTGAATAAATGAATTCTTGAACTGAATCAGATTAAAAAATATTATTCTTGAAGTTATTCTTGAAATAACCAACTTTTAGCCCCTTCAGGCACAGATTTAAGTGTTGCAATTTAATTTTTTTGCACATTGCATTAATATAGTTTAATTACAGAACATGTAACAGAAACCAACAGAGAATCATAAGATTTGATGGAATGCTATTATCTTGATCTAGTATTAAATGCTTCCTGGCAGAAAAGAATAAACTCTAGTGAAAAAGCATATATTGCAGAAAAGAGAAAAGCAGAGTGTATATGTCAACGCAAACAACAGTAATTTCTAGTCATGTGCAACAGCCTATACGAGATTGTGAAAAAGGTTAAATGTTAATCAGGATTGAGAGAAATGGCAGCATTAGTGCAGCAATTTGCCAAGTGAAAATCTTGGACACTGCTAATCAGCTTTGCGTGATCAAGCCTGTGCTTTTGCATGATGATGACCCCATTATTCACACAGCTGCTAATCAACCCAAAAGTGGAATTTATTCTTTTGAATTTCTCTGATTCCTCCCATCTATTCCCCCGCTTAGCCTGTCTCCCCCTATTCTCATACACGCCGACCCGCCCATACAGTTATGTTGTGATTGTTAAGTCATCTAATATGGCCCGCAACGATGAGGAAAAATACATTCATGATTGTATGAGAATGTGGATGGAATTATCTGATAACCACAGGTTTGACAATAGATTGTTGTTGATTTGCTTAGACCTTGATAAGACCCTTGTGAGGACCACTTTATTGTTGATAAATTGTTCACATGAGATGTGTTTTTAAAAAAAAAAAGCATTTTAAATAAGTTTTGGAGCTGCTTTAAATAGTTTTAAATCCAGTGATGGAAAACATACACAGTTAACTTATTGCTGAGGTAAATAAGCATTATTGTAACAACAGAAGTCAAATATAACTGACTGTTTTTAAAAGTAAAATGTGCTATAATTACAGATAAACAAAACATGATGCATAATCTTAGAAAAATAGACCTGAATACGCAACACTTATTTTCAGGGAAATGGAGATTCTTTTCATTTATTTCTTGTGTTTTGTGCGTATGTTTCTATACCTGGTGCTGTGGGAGCAGACTGCTGTGTGCACTGTATCTTGGCCTGCCTGTTCTGTGAGTTCCTCACCCTGTGCAACATGGTGGTAGCTCAGGCGTCCTGTGGCACCTGCACTTCAGAGGCCTGCTGCTGCTGCTGCTGTGCCGATGACCTGGGAGACGACTGCAACTGCCCATGTGATATGGACTGTGGCATCATGGATGCCTGCTGCGAGTCTTCTGACTGCTTGGAGATCTGCATGGAGTGTTGCGGTATCTGTTTCCCCACATAAGGTCTTGGCCAACTGAAGCCAGAGAGGACATGGAGAGAGAAGGAAAGAAGAGCCTGTATGTGTATGTGGGTCTTTATCTGAATACACATACCTGTTTAAGTGTGTGTGTATGTGTGTCTGTGCATATGAAAATGAGTTCTCCAGTGAAAAACATGTCTCTGGCCCCATCAAGTTGGTCGAAGCAGATGCGTCCCAAACTAAAAAGGACAAAAACGTTACATTTTGATGCAGAGCAAAATGTATAAGATGGTTTTTGATTTGTGTTTCCATAACTGTCAAATATGCTATTAACTTCCTCACTTTGAAAAGTGTTATTGAAGAGGCTGTCCTTTAGCTATCAGTGTTATACATATTATTTCCATAATTTCATCTTTTTCAGAGGTCTTTATTTCTTTACTCAATCCAGGTTTTAATACAGATAGATTTTCGGAATGCAGATGTTTTAAATATATGACGGCAGGCTTCAAATGGCTTTCATCTGCCTTGAGCAACACTGTAATTTCCACAGAGACATGACTCTTTCACACTGTCAGAGGTCAATTCTTTGTGGGTGTTATATGGGAGTTTTATTTTGGACTTACTAAAACAGACTTCACTGATGGCCTATTTGGTAAGGCTTTCTTTAAGCATCGTCTACTGTAGCTTGTTTTATTTCAGGTCCATGATGGAGTTTTCCATCACATTTAGGATAGAACAATGGAAAGTTATAAGAAGCAATTGTGAAGGGAGGAAAAAAATTGTAAAAAGTGTTAGTTGGTGCCGTCCCTTTCTTTAATTTTAAAGTAGACCTACTCCCATCAACATTCCATTCATCTCTTTGAAACATTACATTTTACTGTATTTGTTATTTTTAGACCTTTGATTTACAGACCCTTGATTTATACACTGTTTTCATTTTCATTTGTATGAGCTTGCTTGTTTTGATTTCTGCTGATGCACCTTCTTGTCTGAAATGCATACTGGACTTAGTATTAAAAAAAGACCTTCCTGATCAAGCATTGGAGGTTAGTGTTACACATAGGCCTTACTTTAGATCAAATGACAAATGAATTGTGTAATGCCGATGACATCTTTTTATTTCATAGTGTTATATTCATACTTTTGGTACGGCATTTGTGTTTGTGAAATGATCTAACTCATCTCTGCCATCATCTTTCATTTCGATACTTGCTAAACTGCACTCCTCGCACAGGAATATGATTAGAATTAGAACATGACAAGAATGGCTGTGGTGAGCAGCTTTAATTGACCTCAAGCTTCTCAGAGCACAAATATAACCCAGCTAAACTGTCCTGTCTCAGCTCTGAGCCATTGCAGGGTAAAACTCAGTGTTTGTTTGGTCCAGATACCAATTTTGTGATAATTTTGTGTTCTCTGAACGCTTTTTGTAATCTTGTACTTGTTTTATTATACATTTCTGATATACTATATGATTTGTAACCCTGAATCATTCACAGTTTATTATGCACTTGAAAAGATACAGCACATCTGCAACAGAGATTCTGCTAGTGTTTTCTTAAAGACATTTATTGAAGAGGAATTCCACTGATCTTTAAACTTTTTGCATATTTACATAATTGAAATATACATAAAGTACAACTGGGATCATTTACTGATTTATTGATACATTTATGTTTGGTTTTTTTTTGTTTTGTTTTGGTTTGTTTTTTTCCTTTGCTTTTTGTAAGACTGAGCAATCTGAGCTCAAATGTGTGATCTGAAACTCCAGTCCAGGCTTTGCTTTGTTTTCACACAGCAGCAGGTCGCCCTGTGAGTTACTGAGGCAGGCAAAATAGGAAAAACTCTCAAAGGTATTGGTAGTGTTAAGATGTTGTCAGGTCTTTTCACACTGACAGGTTTTACGGATGACAAATACCATTTTTAACACACTGAAGCTTTGATGGATTCTAGTAAACACTTGTGCACAAAAGCTGAGGAGAAAGAAAATATGTATCCATTAAGTAATAATGATGACAAATGTATAATTTTTCAAATCAAAGAAACACTGCCAAAAAATGTTGGAACACAGACTAGTGACTCACAGCTGAACCTGTATGTTTAGGATTTGGTCACTCTACTTCACCTCGGAGCGCCAAATATAAAATGGAACAAACATGAGTGGTTTCATGCCAAATAGTTCATCGTCAAGAAACTTTGACCTTATGATTTCTATCAATGGTGGTGATAGGAACAAAGGGTTGTGATGTCTTCAACGCGAGTATAGCCATTTTGTTTATGATCCAAAATGACCAGTCCTCTGAATTTGAACACCAAAGTAAATGTAAAATAGTAGTAAAACAGTGTTAAAGTAAAAGGAAATGCCATTTCTTTTTGGTACTATATATTACCTTACTGCATCCTACAGACAAATATACAAAAGCATTTCATGTGATAGTTTTCTCGGAGGTAGTTTTTAGAGGCGTTGCGCTCTTTGCATTTCTGATTCCTATGACCATCCTTGTGGGGGAAACAAAATCTATGAAATGGCATATTTCGCATTAAACCACTTTTGAGTTTCACAGCTTAACAATTTATACATGCAGATATTTTGAAAAAAATCTGGAGTAAATCTTATGAACAAAAAATACTTAAACTGGATTCAAGTGCCATAAAAACAAGACTAACTGCAAGAAATGTGAATAATTCTTTTCTCAGCTTTTGCATATTTATCCTTTGGCATTTTGTGCTCTACGCACAACTTTGGCTCAGTTTTCTAATAATGTTGTAGTGTTAAAAATATCATTACTGGAGCATATTAAAGCAAGTGTTTAAGGCGATACTTGATGCCTCATTTGAGAGTAATTTTTTACAATGCTTTTTGGCTACCCCATGGCCTCCTACCGTTTTGTTAATCTGTTCATCTTTAGTAGGATATTTCATTATATCAAACTTTGCTTACTGTTGGACCAGCAACACTACATTTTTTTTGTCCAGAATAAAACTGTTTGTGAAATAAATCCCTTTCTACTTGATTATGAAAAACAAAGCAAGTAATTATTTATTGATTTTTTTAAATTTTATTTCTAATGACCGCATGTAATTGAAATGCCCTTTGAGGTGAGCTGTCGCCACACCTGTGAGATACCTTCGGGCATGGACATAGAGTGTGTTGAGAGAAAAGTCTCTGGAAAGGGAGGGGAGAGGCACTTGATTGGCCCTATTACTTTTTAATCGTACTCAAGGTTTGGGGTGCTTTTACTACTACTAGGTTCATTTGCGATACATGTGCTTGAATATGGGTTTAGGCTGCTTTACCTACATCCTCATGCAGGCTGTATATCAACATGGATGGCAGCACTGCACTGGTGGAGAGACCACAGCCTCCAAACAGGATGGTGGCTGTTTTTGACCTTTTGCCAAACATTCTTCCTTTGCAAACCCAACACTGCCCCACCTGCACTGCCTTTTGTACACAGCTGGCAGTTGTCTTCTTTCTTGTTACCGTTTTCTGCATTCACAGGAAATTACCATCTTATTTCTCTAATGGAATCACTGAAAATACTGACAGTCTCTAACTTACCAAAGTTTTTTTCCCCCCTTTTTTGGTCCAGAAAAGGAGAGAGGTGGAGTGAAAAGTCCAGGTAAGTGTGCAGTGACCTTTTCACAAAGTCATCCACCTCTCCTCCTTTTAATCAGTCCCCCTCTGTTCCTCTCTGTGCCACTGCTTGTAATGTCACAATTAAGGTGGTTCTATTGTTTCTCTCTCTCTCTCTTTTTTTTCCTTTCTTTTTTTTCCTTGGCTGGAGAGAAGGCGGCGCTCTTTTGACCTTGGGTCATTTCCTTTACAGTATTAAATAGGTCATTAGAGGGCTGTGGCCACCCCCACCCTGTGCTCCTCTCTCATTCTCTTTGCTCACTAGGAAGTGAATGTCACTCACTGCCCTCAGCCACCAACACATATTACAGCTTTTTTCCTTCTCTATGCCATATTCAAGGGCCTTGGTTTCACCACGCTTGCATCACAGGCAGAAATTTGCATGACTGTTGTAGACTTCAGTTAACATTTTGTCCCCAGTTGTATAATGTGGCAATTAACTACTGATACAGTGTTGTACAGTGCACAAGAGCTGGGAAATAATGACCTTACTTTACCCCTTTGCTGCTTATCAAGGTTGAGACACCATTCATATTGTTTGTGTGAAAAGATAATCTGCCGTGATGCTTCTTTTCACAAGGTCGTTTTCAGGGCTGCAAACATCAGGCTAATAGTGCTTTTACATACATAGTGCTTTAAGTGCGATGAGTCCTGAGCATCAATTCCTCATTCATTCTTTCTAAATCTCCACAAAGGAAGGAAGTCCTCAGCCAACATCCGATGCATAATGGATCATTCTGTCCGCTTACGTTTGTCAAAGTTTGAAGGACTTCCAAAGCACGGGCTTGTAGCGTCGTATTAAAATAGTAGAGCTAGATCCATCAGAAGGGTGAGGAAAACACAGACAAGAAGGACAAGGAAGGAAGGGGAAAAAAAAATAGAGTTCAAGTAATGTCACTCTCAATTAATCTCCCCAGGTCCTGTCCCCGTTAATGCTTGCACGCCTGGGGACGCTTTACAATGCAAATGGGGTCATTACCTGGGGAGCTTAATTGACTGTGACACAGGCCATGGGTGTTTTTTACTTCATATTTATTTTCTTGTAATTCATCTCCAAAATCTGAATTGGAGTCTTTAACCATAAACCTCCAATTTGCTGAACAAAATGAACGTTCAGCGAAATGTCACCAATGAGGTACAGGCGACACTGTTTATTTCCTCATTGTTCGGATTCACAAAGTCAGCATGAATCCTGCAATTTCACCCAGAAATGAGTGAACTACCTCCTCCTGCAAAAGGGTTTCAGAGAGCCTTATCTGAGAACTACCACCTGACATGTGGTGTGTTTTCCCAGGAATTTCTATAAGAATTTCACAGTGTATTAACTGCTAAACAAACAGCAAGGACTTAATTTGAATTAGATTATGTTCTCTCAGCTATTTGTGACAGATTTTGCAGTTACATTTGCTGTTATTTTTGCTTTACATACTACGAGGTAGTAATAATAATTTAAAAAACAATGCAGAAATAATTACATTAACAGCAAATTGTATTAAAAAGTGAAACCAGTGGTACTATTCTGGCAAGCCTGTACAGTGGCCTACTGGCCCTGTTTGAACAGTAGAAAGTGCTGCAGGAGACAAGAAGAAGCAGTGTCTTTTTACCATGTTCTTAAAAATGACTTTTTATAAATTTTTATAAGTTTTTTCAACTCTCGTGAATGAGGAACTGATCAAGATTATGAAGCTGCTTTATATCGGAGCCATACTCCGCCATACTTTTATTCCTGCCATCTAATATCTGGTAAAAACGCTAGTACACATGCCTTGATAAACAAAAGTTTGTTTCCAGAATTGTCTTGGATCAAATGAGTGGTACATGTGTAAGTTATTTGAAAGGCAGCCCTAGTTCAGTGCTTATTTTATACACAATCCAAAAACATTTAAAATGCAAAGTAGAAGTCAAATGGTTGCCCAGAGACACTTCCCAAATTTGGAATTTAACAGTAATTCTAACAATAGTTAAAGGCATTTAGTAGTTCTTGATAACACAATATAACTATTGCAGTTATATAAAGGTGTTACGATACAACATGACATTGTGATTTCACGGTGCAGAAATGTGACTGAATTTTCACCAAAGTGTGCAAACAACCAAGACCGAATAACAGTCCAGCATGTTCATGTCACACACCACACTCCTCCAGCCCACCAGCTCTAGTGTCATTAGTATTACTGCAGTCATCATTTTTCTTCCAATTTGAAAACATGACCCCAAAATTGTAAACTGAATCATGGACCGAATGTATTGTTACACCTCCAATATTATTGCTACTCCAGGGCAGCTGGTGGACTGGTAGTTCGGAAGTTACCCCTGCGATCAGAAGGTCGTGGGTACGCTTAAGCAAGGTACCGTCCCCACGCACTGCTCTACAAGTGCAGTGCTGTCATGTGAATGTTAAATGCAGAGAATTTCAAACTATTCACACTGTGTGCTGTGTTCACACGTAACAAAAATGGCCACTTTACGCTTCATGCTTATTTTATGTATTTTCTATCTGTGGGAACACTTACCAAAAGAGGATAATATGGAAGTGTGTGTGTGTGTGTGGATGGTTTTATGGGGTGAGGTAAAGTTCTTCTTCTTCTTCTTCTTCTTCTTCTTCTTCTTCTTCTTCTTCTTCTTCTTCTTCTTCTTCTTCTTCTTCTTCT
>JBBPCX010000135.1:24437514-24468764 GCA_037974365.1 Hydrocynus forskahlii | reverse complement strand
CTTCTTCTTCTTCTTCTTCTTCTTCTTCTTCTTCTTCTTCTTCTTCTTCTTCTTCTTCTTCTTCTTCTTCTTCTTCAACTCATTGGACCATGGCAGAGGCAAATTGGAATGGATGTGTAGAGCGGAAGTGCCTGTTTATTTGCTTGTACACGGTCCTTGAGCTATAAATTAGATGTCACCTTCACTCCTTGTCATGCTTTGATATGGATGTTTTGTGGATACCAAAGTAGCAGTTTGATTGTTTGCTTTTAACATCACTTAAATGAAGGACTTGGATGGCCTGGAGTCATTCTGAGAGGATTGACAGTTAGTTTTGTGCACAGTGTAGACTGAGGCTGTGTACTGTAATCAAATCACTGGCATACTCCAAAGCTTTGGACAGCAGCTATTAAAAAATTGATGGAAGGCATTTGATGTTATAGAATGTAGTTTTGAACTCTGAATGCGCTTCTTCTGTGATGAGTTAGTTTGTTTCCAGAGGGATTTACAGAGCAGAGTTTAAACCCTCACTGTGTTTTGGCAGTTTACTACAATTGATTCTGCTGGAAATCAGATCATAGCAGAACATTTTCTGGACAACACAGTTATGAAATCCAGGTGTATTAGTTATGACAGAAATAACACATTAATAAAAAGGACAACAGTGGTTTATTTGTTACATCTGATGAATATGAATATCTGATGGAGAAGACAGTAAGCTCAGTAACCAGCAACTTTTGATGTTTAACAGTATAGAGGGATAAATAAGAAACAGGTCGCTGCTCTTTTTATATAACTATTAATAATGATTTTATGAATGATTTCTGAGGCAAGACAGAACAGACCAATGCACCAATACCTTTTGAGTTAATTTAATGTTAAACTGTAACTTCATCAAAATTCAACTGTTTCTTCCAATGTTTACTTAGTTCACATTCAACAAAATTTAGCAATTTATATGAACTTTAGCTCTGCTCACACAGCTTTAGCTCTGCCCACAACATGTGTCATGCCATATGACAGTGAAACGCTTCTGTATAATCTAAATATACTGTCCAGATATTTAATATGGAATGCGTCTTCAAACTGAACATGCAAAGGCCACATTTTTGCTTTTTAATATGCATATTTGGGCATTTTTGAGTATGGCACATTTCATACACACACACACATGCACACACACCCACACACACACACACACACACACACACACACACACACACTATACACACCTGTTTTTCAGAGTTTGGGCTTGGTTGCTTAAATTCAATAAAGGACAATCTTAATGCTTTAGCATACCAGGACAACGCCATGCTTCCAACTTAGTGAACTTAGTTTGGGGAAGAACCTTTTCTATTTCAGTATGACTGTGCCCCAGTGCACAAAGCAATGTCCATAGAGACATGGTTGGATGCGTTTGATGTGGAAGAACTTGACTGGTCCACACAGCCCTGACCTCAACCCCATCCAACATGAGCTAGAACAGAGATTGCGAGCCAGACCTTCTCCATATTAAAGTTTATGCATTTAAATGCATTGTCATTAAAGTCCCTGTCTCAATACTTTTATCCACAGTGTGTATGTGTGTGCCTTTTAACAGCAGTGTTCCCTTTAACACAGTTACACAGCCTCAGTTTAAATATTTCTAAATCTCAGCTTAAAAATGTAATCAAATCATATATAAAACCAAAGCTATTTGCCCCTGCAGGGCATTCACGTTTTATCTAGTTTGTTATAGAAACACAAGTTCCCCTCAGAGTCTAGAGCATTATAGCAGCTGCAAAGGGGAACCAACTCCATATGAAAGTCTATGTATCTGAATGCAGTGTCATTAAAGTCCCTGTTTGTTTGTTTAATGGTCTTGTGTCCATATAATATGGACAAAAGTAATGGGATGCCTGACTCCCGCAAAAACCAGCTGAGACAAAGAGTGCCGCGTGGAAAAAAGTAAAGAGATGCCTGACCCCTACCAGCACAAAAATGCACCAAACTTTCAAAATAAAAGGATAAAAAAAACCTACGTTTACATGCGATAAAATAATTGTCGACATTAAGTAAATAATACGTTAACGCGATAATAGCGCGTTATAATAGCGCATTTGATGATGTATAGAATGAGGTTTTGAACTCTGAACACACTTCTTCTGTGATGAGTTTGTTTGTTTCCAGAGTGAGGTCATGTTATCTGTGTATTTCATGCTGTGAGGTGGTGGAGTGTTTGAGCAGTTGTGCATGATAGTCTTGGTAAAGATGTTCATTCTAACTGAATTGTTTCAATTAGAAATAGCTCGTTTTAAAGCTTATAGAAGTTTATAGAAGAAATATCGGTACTGGTACTGGAACAGAAAAAGTGATATTGTGCTGTCTCTAGGATTAAGAAAGCTTATGCTCTCCAAACAAGTAGCTTATTAAATGGAAGTTGATACTATATATATCTCACCATGCTGCTTTTCTGCTTAGAGCAGCCTCTTCATAGTAAGTATCTCATTGGCCATGTTGGCAAACACTCAGAAGATGAAAGTACTCGGTGGCCAGAACAGTCTCTACTTAACGGACTATTGACTACACGCCTATCATTGCTGGCGTTATACAGCCTCATGCTGAAACTGTAGCTCTATATGTCAGTGGTGTGTGATTTTATTTTGGAAACAAATTAGAACCCTTTCTATTGGTCCAAAATCTACACGATGCAACACACAGCTATGGTCAAAAAATAAAAATTGAGAAAAAAATATTACCATGGATGAACCAGAAAACGTTCTAAAAAAGACTAGAAAATACTGCAGGCGGATGCACATCTATGAAATAAAGTAGCACAAGGTGTTATAACAGTGAGATTAAGATTCATGTTCATGGATAATTAATTTATGGTATGGTCTGTACGTTTAGCCAACCAAACACTTTGAAAGATGCATTTCTTCTTTTACACAGAGCACCAAAATGAACAGTAAATAAGGAAGAGCAGTAGATACCGCAAGCAATCCCTGCTGTAATTATAACATAACACGTCTTCTTAATTTGTTTATTACCTTGTCAAGCTTTTCTCTACAGACAATAGACTTGTCTGTGTTTGTATCTCTGTTCAGTTTGTTCTTGTTTACCCACCATTCACAGACAGCCTGCTGTACTGACGGGTACGATGCATCCTGAAGGCAGCCTAGTGTTTACGTTTAGGGCTAAGCATTGCCTCAGTGCGCGGCGTAAGGGGAATATGTGAGAAACTTCACAGGTGTTGAGGAGAGGCACCTGCGGAGTTCTCCCGCAGGAATAAGTGTACGTGTCCTGATACCTGAACAGTACAGTACACACACACTATGCACTAGTATTGCCTTGTCCTAAAACAAGAAGCATTTCACTGAAGGAGCAACATAATGTGTTTTATGAATTGATTATAGAGGTGGTGCAAGACGGTATTCTTCAAGTCAAGTAGGTGTTTATTGTCATTTCAGCCATCTACAAAATGCACAGTGAAGTGAAACAGCATTTTTTCAGGACCATGCTGCAACACAAAAAAAAAGAACATAAAAGATTTACATAGAGTGCAGAGAGAATTCAAGTAAACAAGAGCAACAAAACAAAAAATTTTTTTTATTTTGCATTTGTTCTGGAGAAGGGAATACATGCAAAACTGTACATGTGGCTGGAGCTAGAGGCCCAGCCACTGCACAGTGAGTGAGCACCTAATCATTTCAAACTATGAGACAATGGAGAGCTTCCTACAAGCTTCTTGAGCTGTCCAGTGATGATGTAATAACCACAGATTAAAAAAGGATGTGGTGGCACTTAATGTGTCTTGGAGGAAGCACACGCCAGCCTTCACCCTCCCAGCATGTTAAAGTAAAGTAAAGTAAAGTAAAGTAACGCGTGAACACACCACAGCACACCACAGCATACAGTGTGAACAGTGGGAAATTCTTTCTCAGCGTTTAACCCATTCAGCAGTGGGCTGATGCCAACGGGGGGGACCCGGGGAGCAGTGTGTGGGGACAGTACTTTGCTCAAGGGAACCTCAGTGGTGCCACTAGCTGTCTTGGGATTTGAACCCATAACCTTCTGATCACACGGGCAAATCCCTTGACACTAGACCACCATTGTATGATGGGGAGACCAAGCTAGCCAGTGGGATTTAGAAAAGCCTAAATTGGGCAAAAACACCCTAACCCTAACCTTCTTGGAACGAACCTTGAAGTGCTAAAGAAACTTATGTTACACATTATTTGAGGATTCTTTATAAATTTAAAAGGTTCTTCTGACTCACATGTCTCATTCAGGGAAATGAACTGGTTCCTCTGTAGCATTGCTCAAAGAACCCTTTGTAGCATATTTTTAAGAGTGATATCTCAAATGGAACCCCCGAACAATGGCGGTAGACCTCCAAAACTCTCACAATCAAAAAAAGAGTCCTTAAAGCTTTTATCTGTACGAGATGAAAGGGAAAATCAAGCCCCACTCTTGCTTCACATCTGAAAAAAATCCACAGGTGTTTCTTTCCATACTTCCACTGTGAGAAGACAAATCACTACTATTGGTTCAGAAGGAGCTGAAGCTGTTCAAGAAACCGTTACAAGAAGGAAAAAAGGAAAACAAAAAAGAAGAAAATCTAAAGAAAATGCAGCGCACTTCTAAGACTGAATGTTGGAAGTGTCTTCCAAAAGCATGATAAATGCCCCTTCAGATTTCTGTAGAAAAACTTTAAGTGAGTCTCCCAAAAAGACCAGAAATTGTAATGAAGGAAAAGGGGAGACACACTAAATACTGAACAATCTGATATTGCATTTAATTGTTATTTTTAGTTATTATCTCTCAAACATTTTTATTTTTTTCCCCTGATAAATAACTTACATAATGGCTATTTTGCACAATACACTGCCCTTAGCGTGCTAGTGTGTGAGGACAGCTACAGAAACACTGTACTGCACTGGCACGTCGTCAGATTGTTGCAAGGTCCCAGTATTGGAGAGGACTGAACTTTTCTTGCTCTTCTGAACTTTAAGAGGTTATTATTGTACATAAAATTTAAACCTGTAAATGTATCATTCACTAGCCGTTCTACATGGTCTGTAGATGACAGATATGCTATAAAGACAACTCATTTTCACAAAATCAAATTTTCTTTGTTTATGGCAGAACAGCCTAGTGTATCCAGTGTGACTGGAAGAAAGGAAGCGGTTCAGTTCAGAATACATGAGCGTGATGTGCAGTTAGTTTTTTAGTTCTGATTCAGAAGTCTGATGATCTGGGGGAACAAACTGTTCCACATCTTGATAGTGAAGGCCCAGATGCTGTGAAACCTTCTGTCAGACAGGAAGGAAAAGAGGTTGTGGGAGGGGTATGTGGAGTGATGGCTTTGCAGACGCAGCATGTGTGTAAATGTCTGCAACAGAAGGGAGAGAGAGATGCCGGTGATCTTCTCAGCTGTCCTTATCCCCTGTAGGGTCTTGTAGCCTGATGCAGCCCAATTTCCGCACCACACTAGGATGCAACTACGGAGAATGCTCCCTATAGTTCTGTAGAATGTTGTTAGAACTGAGGTTCTTCTGAAGTCACTTTTGTTTTGTCCACATTCAGAGTCAGATTGCTGGCTCTGCACCAGTTTGTTAGCCTGTGTACCTTCCTGCTGATCGAACCCATCCCAATCGTGTCATCAGCAAATTCAATGATGTGGTTAGAATTGTGCATCCTCTACAGAGAGCATACTACGCAATGTTTTAATACAGAATTAACATGTTTGTTAACTACACTGAACATGTTAAGGGAAAAACAAACATACAAGGTGGAATGTACAGAGCTATGTATGGTATTTCTGCAAATATGCTAATCCAGACACTCTTCTTAGTGGCTAGATGGTGTACTTGAGGGCACCTATAACCACTGTACTGCGCTAACACTGCTGTCTCATTTTCCCCATTCTTACAGGTCGGAGGTGTATGCATAAAGTGAATACAGAGTGAATATACAGTGAATGGTACTGTTAAGGCTGAACATCACATTTCCCTTAAACTCATGTGTGAAAAATTAGGTTGTGTAAGGAAGTGTTATTTGCGCTTACAGAATATGTGCCCTGGAGGAGCATACAGTAGTCGTGCCTTTTTTTTTTGTCTCCCTCTCTTACGAATCAAAAGTGACTAACAAAGAGGAATACTCTGCTGCCTGAGGAATATTCATGATCTTACTTCCAGGTTAAAAATGTATATGCAAATTTACTACATTAGAGCATGCACAGGTTGTTAATAAATTAACACGTGGCAGAAATAATTCAGCTTAGCAGGATGATTCTCTCTGCAAGCTGTCAGCTGTCGCATTGTTCTGGATAGAAAGTGACGCTTAGACGGCAACACAGGCAGTGAACTGTGATGTCTCAGTGTACTGGCTCTCAAATCTCAGGGCACTGGCACAGATCTCTTATGCGTGCATGTGCGGGTGTGTATATGTGTGTATTTGTGCATGCAGAATTCATTCACAGGACACTCCACCATATTAAACAGATTTACGTTTGTGTGTTTTTTTTTTATGAATTTACAATTCAGATAAACTGGGAAGGGCACATCTTTCTTTTGTTTGGTAGTATTTGTATGCATGAGCCTGGACCTATAATTTGTAATAGTGAAAAAAGAACAAGTGACTAAATGCACACAAAAGTCAGTACTTAGAGTCGTCCATCACAATTCCGATAGACTGTATTGATCATATATTATAGGTATCATAATTAATAATATTGTTCAGTTAATCTTGATTAATCACTTTGTCGTATTTGTGCCAATTTGACCCGATAGAATGTTTTTTTATTTTTATTTAAAAAGCAAATTTTATATTGCTGCACGAGCAGACAAAATAAGAGTCATCTCAGTGTATTTAAATGATAGCATGAACGCAGTTTCCATTCATCACCAATGCCCAGTGACAGCAAGAGTCTTTAACCGGATAAGTGTAAATAAAGTGGCCCCGTATAGTCACATGTGAACATACCTCAGCACAGCACAGTGTGAAATTCTTTCTCTGCATTTAACCCATACATCTAATGAAGTATGTATCATATATGCAGTCAGTAGGTCTAATCCTTCCATGATTGTAGCCTCTTAAGCTCATGGATTCTTAATGGGAACTTTCTACTTTACTGCGGCTTTTGAGAGTTTGCAAGCATTGCCTAGTGCATTCTGTTAAATTACTCTTGTATTGTATACATACGTAGTGTGTGCATGTAAATTATATTTCATACTCTATGTACTAATGGGATAAACAAATTCACCATTGCAGTAACGGGGCATCTTGAAAGCCATCAGTTGAAATTGCCCTTTAAAGGCTGTATTTGAATGTGTGGGCTACAATCACATAGCAACAGTGTGTTTGCAGCAGAGCTTCGGCCTAAAGTGCTGTGGAGGTGGTTAAACCTGCATGCACACCACTTGGGAATCTGCATCTGACCTGCAGCTGCCTCCAGTATCTATGCACTGCACAAAATAGTTAATGTCAGGTAGCGTATATCTTAGTTCATGCTGAGTATATGCTCTTTGTTCACCTAAGTGGTTTTACTCATCTCAAAAGACACTTTCTTCCAACACACCTCCATTTTATTCTGTTTTAATGCAGGGAAAGTGTGGAACTAGTAACAGATAATGGTGTTTAAAAAGGGCAGGTATTAACATGCCAACTCTGAAAGCACTAAATGCATAATTTATTTTTAAAACAGCAAAACTTATATATACAGACCCATTCAGTCTGTTGTATTTTAGTGCCATCCATTCATACATGAATCCCAGTTTTTTAAATGCTGAGCTCACAGAAATCATATAAATGGGAAAAATGGAGTAAAAATTTAGGACATTTCTGAATGTGAAATATTGTGTTTTTAACTTGGTGGAGTAAGTAAGATTTACTAAGACCACATGATGGATATTTTTATCTACTACAAATGATTTATGGAGAGTTCTTGTGTTACTAATGTGAAAGACAGAGAGCTTATTTGTATTATGTCTCTGTAGAAGTTTGAGCATTTTTCTGACACTATAAAAGTAAAGTATAATCCTTGGATTATGTGTTTGCATGTTTATTATGAAGTGTATCATAAGATTTGTTATGATAAGCATTTAAGCCAGTGACACTGAATAATGATGATGCTGCTTAAATGAATTAGTGAAAGCTGTATGTGTGTGTGTGTGTGTGTGTGTGTGTGTGTATGCATGCATGTGTGTGTGTGTGTTGACTTCAGTTCCTCTGGTAGCTAAGCCTATGATTTGCGAGCGTTTACATCCTGTGGTGGCAGCTGGTGACGCGTGGCACTTCTCCATGCTGCCTCTCTAAGATTAGCATGGATGGATCGAGGGAGCGCCGCTTCCTGACAATCTGTTTGTGTAGCTCTAGGTGCAGCTATGTTAGATGTCAAGTGACTCACAGTAAGTTTTAATAAGCACCATTTGTTCAATCTCCTGTTTAAACACTCTGCCTTAGCATATCCTTAAAGATTGTGCCCTATCTTTTAATTAACTCCTGGGCTAATTTGGCACTTAATTGACTAATCAGGAGATTTTGTTTTCTCTAATTTAGTGGAAAAACCAGCAGCGCTTAAGCTTTTTAATATGAGCGTGAGGAGAATGGGACAGCTGCTACAGCTAATGCCTTTAATGTTACCACTGGGGGAGAAAAAGAGGACACTTCGTCCTTCACAAACATTCACAATCTGTTTATTTCAAGTTCCTTACTGTTTTTATTCCCTTTTATTATGTACGTTTTTTGGCCGAAGATTAAAGCTGGGCTGTTAAATTAGTTTTAATGATATAACAGTTTATGTAATATTTAACTTTGAATTAATAATGTTAATTACTAGTTCTTTCAAACCTGACATGGCAGGCCTCCAAGGATCAGACAGCTCCATCCAGTACATCCCACAGCTGCTTGATTGACTTGAAATTTGAGCAATTTGGAGGCCAAATCAACATCCTGAAGTCTCTGCATGTTCCTCAGAACAGTTTTTGCAATGTGGCAAGGCGTTATCCTGCTGAAATCTTCATAAAGGGGTGTACTGCAACAATATTTTGTCAAAGTAACATCCCTATGAATGCCAGGATACTAAATTTCCTGACAGAGCACCACACTGCCTCCAAATGCTTGCCTTTTTAGCATAGAGCATCCTGGTGCCATCAGGTCAGCAATGCATACACAGTTAGCCATCCACATGATGTTAAAGAAAATATGATTTGTCAGACCAGACCTGTGGTGCCTATTGTGGGAGCTGTCAGCGCTGGATGGTGTCAGTATGGACACTCTGACTGATCTACGGCAGCACTTTCCATATGTGCATCATTTAGCCTGTTACTGGTTCACAATTTTGGTAAATGCTAATCACTGTATGCCAGGAACATGCCAGATGCTCTGATCCAGCAATCCAGTCGTCACAATTTGACCTGTATCCAATCGACCAGCCTTAAGAACTGACTGTTCACTTGCTGCCTAATCTATCCCACCCCTTGACAGATGCCACACTTTTTCAATGAGGCACAACACAGGACAGACAATAAGAACATAAATTATATATACTCCTACGGAAAAAAATAAGAGACCACTGAAATTTTTTTGAATCAGCATCTTTATGAGTATGACAACCATTCCATGCCAGTGTCTGTTAAATTCTTACACAAGCACCTCATTCTGTTTTATGAGGTACTGATCAGGTGATCAAATCTTATTTAATGAGGGAAAGTATAAAAAAAACACTGCTGTAATCAAAACTCTCCTCCTGCAAAGTGACCAGTTGGATGGTGAAACACTACTAGAGTACATCAGAGGTAATTATTGCCATTTTGTTTAAAAGTGAACAAGAGATTTGTTTTCTTTGACTTAGTTTAATATTATAATTATTTTTATTTGGAAATTAGGAGAAACATTGTCAACAGTTCTTAAAAACTAAGGCAAAACTGTTCAGTTCAATACTTGCACCTACAAAAGATAAAACCTGACAAACTGAACATTTTTGCAGTGGTCTCTTATTTTTCCAGAGCTATATATTCTAGATATATAGCCAGAAACTATATTCCCAGACTGACAAGGAGGCTGACTGGTTGTTTAATGACTCAAGTTTTAGAGGAGGAGCATGACTGAAGCTCCTCCTCTAAATCTAAACAATACATTTTTATCTATAATCTTCCCATGACAAAGATCACAGCTCACCTCCACCCTATCTCCTCCCTGTGACCAGTTCTGTCTCTCAGCCCTATCTCTCTTTATTAAAACAGAGTGGGTCCAGCTTTTAGCACCAGAAGAAGCTGACTCAGAGCTCAAGAACAAACTCTCTGAGATCTCTCCTCTTTTACAGTCATACAGCTTCTTCCTACATTTTAACCAAATGTTAAAAGCATGTTCCAAACTAGAAAAAAAGCATTTAGAACAGTTTGCAACTATCTGAAGCAGCAAATGATATACTGTGCAGCAGAAAGTTTAACCTTAGAATCAGTATTATTAACACAAACAGCAGTATGCTGTTACAGACAATAAACCAGCACTACCAAATATGTAGAAAGCAGCTGTATAATGCATGGTGCATTACCTTTTTAAATGTGATAGTGGGTGTATGGGTATGTTAAAACATATGAAATAGTAGAAGTGGATGAAGAACTCATAGTGGGAGAAACAAAAGGCTAATTGAAGAGTAACTTTTTCCAGCTTGAGTGCCAGATTCCGGAAAAACACTCGAGGTGCGTATGGCATCGTGATTTATTTGATATATGAAGTCGTTGATAGGGCTGTAAAATGGCTTGTCCTAAACAGCCTCTGACATTCATGTGGTGTAAAGTTTCCTGCCCAGAAAGGGATGTTTGTGGCTTCTTGCCGCTCCAAAGCAAATGTTCTGTTTGTGTTCCTCCAACTTTGAATTCATTAGAAGCGTCTTGGAGAGAGACAGCGCTGAGGAGTATGCTGAGAGGTGTACATTGAACCGAGAGTGTGCCCAGCTGCCACATGCTCACATTGTGATTGAATGGAAAAGTGTCGTCAGAGGGGCCTGATTGGACAGCTGAGTGCAAGGGCCTGTAAACAATGAGTCATCAGTGTGTGTGCTGGGAGAAAAGGGAAGGAAGGCAGATCTCCTGTCTAAGCCGCTCACAGGAAAACAGCACAAAACGGCCATGGGTGCACTGAGGCCTCTTGTTTCTGCACTGCAAACATGTGCCTCCACATAGACACACACACACACACACACACACACACACACACACACACACACACATATAGGCTCACATAGGCTCACATAAACTTATATGCAAAGGTTTATATAGTCCCAGTCAAAGGACATGTTTGTTGGATTTTCTAAAAATAAGTATATGTGCTCCACAGAGCAAACATTAAATATTATTTTTTTCTTTGCACAACTGCTATCTATTTGTTGACTGACTTTAACATGAGCTTAATAAATTGGCCATGTCTTATGCATAGGCCACAATTGATGTTTTTGTTTTTCCGTTAAATTCAGCAAACGAACAGTAATCGTGCATTAAATGTGAAGAAGTGTGTTCTCTGAAGAGGATGTGTGACCTTATTTCACTTCTAAAATCAACAAAAAGCAGTTTGACCAGGGGTGCTTCAAAGGAAACTCTTAACCCTACATATGTCAACACTGGATCATTATACATATTCATATGTATGGTGTATTTCCCAAAGCAGGATTTCTTATTAAACTGAATCATTTAAGTCATCCAATGAGAATGTCCCTTACCTCAACACGTATTGGACAGGCTTGCCTTCGGGCTTTAAGCAACAGTTAAGCACAAAATCAAATTTATACAGTTCTCACCTTATTATTGTAGCCTATGAACCTGTTTGATGTTTGAAGTGTACTCCAATAATTTTGCACTGGAGTTGCGAATCTAATGTTGTTACTATGTCGGCAGCTTGCACCTGCAAGCTTATATCTTAACCTGCAAGCCTGAATCATGATACACTTCAAATCATGATTAGGTGCAAAGTAATCTCTGGTTTGTGTGTTTTTGGACATAGTATGGCAATGTTATCTATTAAAATAGATACAAATATGGATCAAACTTGGGCTTCAGCTACAGCCACATGTTTTTAGATGTGCAATGTACTTTTGGTCCATTTTATAGAAAAAACACGTCATCCAATGCCAAAAACATCACCAGTCTGTTTGAAATTACATCAAGGTGGGATTGTTCAGGCATGCGGTTTGTGCAATGCTAATTGCTGTGTTTAAGCATACATATGCATACATCCAACAGAAACATCAAACACAAACATACAGACACAAAAAATAAAAAAAGATAAATAATTTAACCTCCTGTGGCGGACTGTGGAGTCACTGTGATACATTAATTGGGCAAAATTAACATGAATTAAAGCAAATAAGTGTAACATGTAATTTATTACTTATCAAGCGTAGTTTAGCAGTGGAAGGCTCCGATTTCCCACAAGATTGCTTTAACAGCTATAATGCATTTCTTAATTTACTCTGTGGAAAATCAATTTTTTTCAGAGTTCATTAAGCATCAATATGTTACAATGCAGTTCCCTAGAGCACACAGCTACAAAAAACATTATGCAAATTGCTGCCAGTGCATTCTCAGTATGTAAATAGATACTAACACCAGTGTCAAGTCTCGGTGGAAAGCTTTGTTAGTGAAACCTTTTGTTTCACTGCTTTCTGTGACATTGAAGATGAAAATAGTTTGCACAGTGAGGCGCAAGCTGCCGTATTGCTCAGTGTATCTGGGTTTTTTAAATGCATGACAACCAACATGGTGTTCCTATTTTTTCCTTTTAGTCCAGTTTAGTCTGTTTCACCGCTCTGTGGTTTGTGACAATATGGAATTACTTAACTGTCTGGATGGCCTACAATATAGGTTTTTGCAGTGCTGAAATTACAGAAGGCTGCAACATGCAAATGAGTTCTCCAACTGGGTGATTCCACATCTGGGGTGCCATTTGTGTCCTACTGACATTACATTTACAAATATGTAGGTCAAGTAAAGATAAAACACATTTATACATAGCAACACATAAAGGTTCAGTGTCCTTCATGACAGCCCTTGTCTGTGATTCAGATCAAATAACTAATAACCTTTAATAACAGTAACACTGATAAAAGCTCTCTACAGTACCAAGCTCACTAGAGCTACACGTTACCCTCAATCACACTGTTATTATTTTTGCAGTAGTATGTGAATCCATTTCTGAACATCTCATGCCTGAAACATCCTTTTTCATGACATGAGTCACCCATTATAGGTTATGAAAAATGCACATTTTTGTTCCTCAATATTCACTCAACCATGTTACCTGGACAGATTCACCCTAATTAAATGTCATTTTTTTCCATATAGTCAACAGAAATTTACATCATCCAAATTTCCTGAAAAACAAAGGAAATTTTTTTGTTGTTGAATGATTTATTTGTTTTAGTGTTTCTGTGAGATTGACTCTTTGCAAACCCATTAACTACCAATAAAAGATTGCAATCAAAAACAGAAAGCCAGTAAGGACATTCTAATGAAAGTCCTTAATGTCCTTCTGCTATTTCCATAAATGCTAGTTAACCTTGTGACATTTATTCGCTAATTCTGTGCTTAAAAACAGTTACTGACTTAAGCAGAGGCAAAACTGTTGTTCTTGATAAATGGTTAAATGCATGTTTTCTTAGATTTACTGATGGTGCAAAACAAAGTGCTTCCGTCTGTGGCATTTGTCCACTGTAGCCAAACCCTGTTCTGGAACCCCCACTCTGTTCATGTAGTAAAGTGGTAATGGAAGCCACAGAGGGAACCCACAAAGCTTTGAGCTGATCATCAGTTTACTCTCAAAAATGCTCTTTTCCATTCTACAGCCATAATGTTTATGCACTCTCTCTCTCTCTTTCTCTCTCTCTCTTTCTCTCACTCTCTCTCCCTCTCTCTCTCTCTCCCTCTCTGTCTCTCTCTCTCCTCTTTCTCTCTCCCTTTCTCACCTTCACTCAAACAACATTTACACAAGTTCCTTTTGTTTGTGTCTCTATCGTTCTCTGTTGAAGAATGAGCTGAATCTTTACCACACCTCCTCTTCACAACCATCCTGTTGCTGATCTGGGCCTTTGGGCCTCTCTCTCTCTCTCTCTCTCTCTCTCTCTCTCTCTCTCTCTCTCTCTCTCTCTCTCTCTCTTTCTCTCTCACTCACACACACCCACACGCACACACACACATGCTGTTTCTCTCTCTTTCCCCTCTCTCTTTCGTGTAGTTCTGAGCCTGTGGATGGCCTTTTTAAAGGCAGTGGAGTGGAATCTGACCATTTCACTGCAGAACCACAATATTTTGGTGTATAAAATGACACACTCAGTGAGAGCCCTCAGTGTTGGATCTCATCTACTGTGGCCTGTGTGGACTTGTAGACCAACCTCCCTTAACAACGAGTCTACTGCCATTTGTACGTTTCACATGCCTCACAATAAGTCAGAAGAACTGTGGCCTCTTGTCTGATGACACTGCTTTTTAGGATATAATGTTTTACTCAAGACTTTTTCATATTTCACAACTAATGGCCTCACAAATGATGCCCTGTTTTGAACACCTTCCTCAGATTGGTCTCTCTGGTGCCCTTACACATATTGCTTACCACTGTTATCCTTTCTAGCGACCCTTAGAAGTTGCAACTGTCGTTGACTCTGACAAAAGTAGGGGGTAATTTCATCATCACGATTACCTCATTGTTCTGGAGTTCTTTTACGCCGTTTGTTCTGAAAACATCCTTTCACATGCAGTTTCATATGTGAGCTGTTTATTTTACAAGGCAATTTGGATTTAAAATTTCAGAACTTTAATTTGACCCATATCACTATAGCTTCTTTGTAAAAATGAAGTGCAAATTTCTAAACCCATGTTGAGATGACGATGGGTCTTTGATTGTTTTTGAGAAAGTGAGGTTAATGAAACGGAAGCAGGAATGCTATGTGCTCTTGGTACAGGAAGGAAGAGACCATTTGATCCTCCTTCAGAGAGTGTCTGAGTGCCAGAATTTCACTGCTACATTAGTGTTTATCCTTTTGACTTCCACTTGTGGAAACAAACAAAAAAGCTGTTACAACTTAAACACTCCTGCTTATATGTGATGCTTCTCTGTTTGTTTTTTCCTTTCTAAACAATTTCTCAGCTCCATATAACATGTTTTCTGCTCTTACAAGTAAAAGTGTCTGTTAAAGAAATGTTTATTCCTCTTTATAATGTTTAACCTATCCTTTATTAGTTGCATTAGCATCTTCCCAATGACTTCTGTTGTAAGAGTGGCACAGATTTGGCTGAGGGAGTTTCGGCTGAAAAATGCAGTATTTCTTTATTCTGTCGGTTGTATCTGTCAGTTCATTATTTTGAATTTAGGCTTCAGGATTCCTTTAATGTATTTTATTTAAAAGATTTCTATTAAGTGTTCCCAATATGGACAAAATGCTAGGCAACTATTATATAATAGCATATAGTAATAGTGTAACGTGCATCAATGAATGTGTAGCCCTATCCAGACCTAATGAGTGAGTTTCTACTGGGTTGTATTTTCTATGAAACTGGGTGCTTGTGTCGTACATAGTTATATTACTGGTGGCATTATTTCTGGAAAGCTAAAGTTGATTTTGGATTTTGTATAAATATTATGTATTTTGATTCCATAATAAACATTCATATATTTTCTGTGACCATTACTAGGGTTGCAGGTACCCAGAGTCTATCTTGGAATCACTGGGTGTATTTTACAACATATTTTTCAACATGAGTTGCCAGCTGTTTAAAAATGTTTATCCAGAGGCGACCATTTTATCAGACGACCACTGAGTTTGGTTACCAGTAGATTTTGTGGCCTGTAATGTTCTCAAGGGAGAAGGAAGAAAATACTGACATGGCTAATCCATATAGAATAAGGTCACAGAAAGATTACAAAGATTACAAAAGGGAGGATATTACCCCAGGACCCCATGTAAATGTGGTGGCCTACATCATGTTTGCTTACACATATACTGAATTACGTGAATATCTTGCTTCATTTAAACATCCACATAAAAATGCACAACTGTGATTAGTCAAGTTTTTCACAAACATTGTGATTAATTAGAGGGCTCATGTGCATATCAGAGCATTCTATGATATTAGTATTTCACAGGCTGGTATCATGGTAACGATTAACAATGTATTTTGCAGTCCTAGTTCCTACTTAAGTTAAGCCCAGTTTTCACTGTCCTTGCCTCTGTGCCATAAACCATAGCTCTGCCGTGAGCCCCATTGAGTCAGGAGCACATCATAATAGATGTCAGGTAGACCCACCAGACTGGGATAAGCAGCGGCAGGGTTAGACATGCAGGAGAACTACACCTCCGTCGTCACTGCATGCCCCATTAAAAACAGTTCTGGTGTGTGTGTGTGTGTGTCTGTGCGTGTGCATGTGCGTCTGTGTGTGTGTGTGTGTGTGTGTATGTGTGTGTGTGTGCCGGACCCCAGCTGTTAGCTGAGTAGCACAATTGCCTCTGCGCTGACAGGTAGTCACGTGTCCGGAGGTAAAGCTATGCTAGTGTGAGATGTGTTTAAGCCCCAAGGCTAAAGCCATTCAACCCAATGGGAGATCACACGAGTCGCCAGCACTACCAGTCAGGCAGTGGCGCATCAGCCCACTAGTGTGCTTAGTGGCAGTTGTCCACATCAATAAAACATACAACTGCACTGGAAACGGTGCCAAGACCAGTGGCATGACTATCAGCAGTGCAGGTGAGCAATCATTCTGTAGCAGTGGGTGGCCTGTAGTGACCTCCGGTGCGCAATTTGAGGAGGAATGCAAAAATGAGACCAAAAAAATGTTTATAGTGTTGGTGTTTTCACTCTCATCTTAGAAGCGCTCAAGATCTGAAAGTGAGTATAATTGACTCTTGCCCTTGAACACTAGGAGCTCTTGTCAAGATTTAGAACCCCAAGAAAAATCTTGTTATGCAAAGCAAAACTCTGACATCACTGCTGAGAACCTGTAAGAAGATGCAAGAATAGAGTTGCACTTGTTGATCATCTTCATGCAAGGGTCATCAGATGGTAACATTAACTGTGATCTCGTCAATCAAAATCTGTCCTCACACTCAACATCTTAAGTATGCTCACAACACTTAGATAAACCAGAGCCCTTTTAGAATGAGGTGTTCTGCTCTGACAGTAAGAAAACTACAAGGTATGTTTGGAATAAATAAATAAATAAAGAACACCTTGGTGGAACCACTATGCTTTGAGGTTGTGTGGTCACCAATTGTACAGGAAATGTTATGAGAATTAAGGGAAGAAGGGTTTTACTAAATATTGACAATTCCTGGAATCCAATGTCCTATTCTCAGAAACTCAGTGAAGAAAATGTGTTATGTAAGGTTACGGTTTTGAAATGGCTTTTACCATCCTCAGACCTATGCCTTATTGAAAGTCTCTGATTAGATCTTGAACAAGCTATGCATGCAAGATGAATAGAAAGAGTGGGGGCGAAAGCTGGCTACAGGAAATTTTTGGAGACTCAGATTTCAGCTAAAGGGGTCTAAGTGAAAGAGTGGCCTAACTTGCTACATTATTTTTATGACAAATGTGTGATTTGACCGGGGTTGCCCAAACATTCTACACGACTGTATACAGTCATCTGGGTGACCTATGAAGAGATTGCACAGTTCTACTCCAAAAGTGGGCACGTGGGCTGTTCCACTTCATACAAGTGGACACAAGGGATTTTCAAATCTCCTGAGCTGTAAAAAATAGCAGCCGTCCCGGCGGATATTTTTTGGTTTTACTTTATTTTTATGTGAATTTTTGTTTACCACTGTCAACTTTTGTGGCTTTTGTTTGAATATGAAACATTCCCATGTATTTCCAGAGGGACGTTTAGAGATGTTGCCTGTCATGCTTGTTTGGGTAATTTAGCCTCAAATGAGAATGGTTTATTTCTCTAGGTGGTCTTCCCACTGTTTTCTTACGTACAACAGCCTGGCACTTTGATGGAACCACCTGAGAGATTTGCCTAAATGTGTAAATGTGTCTTTTTTCCCCCAAAGTCTTTCCTCTTTGGGGTTGTTTACCCACAACTGTTTGCAATTTTCCCCTTAGCAACAGTGTTTTTTTCCCTCTTTCTCTTTTTTCTTTGAGACTCTTGGCTCATTTTCAGTTAAAATTCTATTAAATTAGAGAACATAGAACCACATTTCGTTGTGTCTCTTTGTCTCACCCCCCCTTTTCTTTCTCTCTCACTTTAACTTACGCCCACTGTGCTTTGGAATATGGAAATGCTGCTTCTTCCTCCTTGTCCCTGGCCCCTGTGCTCTAGCTGCCTGCTTTGCCTAATTGCACTAGCAGTAGCCTGCATGCTAATTGCACAGGGCCCCCTGTCGTCACATCATTTACATGGCCTGCTTGATTCTGAATTTAATCTGCTTGAAGGGTTTGTATTTCATGCTTGCTTTAAATTCAAACACCCTGTGAGATTTAATAAAGCGTGTGACAAAGACAAGGGGGTATTATGATGGTGAATATATTTTGTTTATGTTTTGCATGCATAATTTGTTTAGTGTGCTTAGTTGCCCTGCAATGTAACCATCACCTAGCCTGATTGTGAGTTTTCTGGGTTGCTCCAGTAGAGCTATGGTGAAGTTTTCGTGAAGGCTACAGGCAGTTGGCTCAAAGGCGTCTTAGTGCCACTTCACTTTTGCCCTGTGGTGAAATATCAAAGGGTGGAATAGATAAGCGGGTTGTCCGAGCCTTCTGTTAGCTTGTAGAATGCAGGAGAGTTTTTGGTTCACGTAGTGTGTAGGCTGCTCCTGATGGCCTTTTTGATCTGAAGGTAAAGGAATGCAGTGATACAGTGTGATATGAATCCATGCTGTGCGTTGCAATCAAAGGCAGACTATTTCAGATTCAGCCGAGTTCAGCTGATCCTACAGCAATAGAGCTTCTGGAGGCTACACATCAGTGTATTTCTGAAATGACAGCTGGGTCTGTCTGTACACCCGAAGTGTTCGCTACAGAGGGAGAAAAATGGCTTGTGTTGTGTAATTCTCAGTTATTCCTGCAGTATGAACATGTTTTTATTTTTTGTATTTATGTAAAATGCTCAGTCTTAACTTGTTAAACCCCCTTTGATGACCCAACAGATAAATTATGATTAGTGTGCCTGATTTGGTGGTGTTTTTTATGCAGAAGGTGCACACTTGTTTTTAGGAGTCTCTCTCTGTCTTTTGTTCTTACTCTTTCTCCTTTATTCTTTCCCTATTTGTTCCTCTCTGCCTTTTTATTTTCTTTCTTTCTCTCTGTCTTCTCTCTCATTTGTTTTTTCATCCATCTTTGTGTAACTTTCTCTCTTTCTCTTCCTCTACCTCTACTATGCTCTACTTTCTCCTACTCTTAATCTACCTTTCTTTTTCTTTACTCCTATCTATCTATCTGTCTGTCTGTCTGTCTATCTATAATTCTATCTCTTTTTGCTCTCTCTCTCTCCCTCTCCCTCCCTCTCTCTCTCTCTCTCTCTCTCTCTCTCTCTCTCTCTCTCTGCCTCTCTCTCTCTCTCTGCAGAGCTATAGAGGTAGACAGGGCGGCTGACAGCTGTTCAGTGAGTGTGTGTGTGCAGCTCCCAGCAGGCCGAGCAGCAGCAGAATAATGAAGCCATTGTGGCTGTGTCCAAATTCCTCACCCCGTGCCCCCCTACAGAAAAATGGTGCCCACTGTTTAGAGCCTTTCTCTGCTGCCGTGTTCAGAGAGGGCTATGAACTCTTATAGTGAGCTGGATGTTGATGTGTTGATGTTGGATGGCTCCATGGAGGTTGAATGGAGGGGAAAGTGAGGGAGTTGCCCTTGTCAGGCTCTGTATAGCCTACAATTGGCCTGGCGTAAGACACACTCCATCTGGATAAAATGTGTGTGCATTGGCCACCATGCTATACTCAGCTTAAGTATGTCTCAATAGGTCTGTGTGACATGTTCCCAGCTAAGCGTGGGCAATGTGGTAGCACTATGGCACTGCTATACTTTTGACTATTTTTCATGAGAAATCATATGCATCAAAAGGTTTCTATTCGGACAGTATGCACATGGGAGGAGTAACATGTTTAAAAAAGGTTCTGAAAAAGCAAACAAGTAAAAATTACCATGTCATATTCATTTAGCTAAGAACTCATCCAAGTGTAGTTTTCACATATGGACTTAGTATCTTAAATGAATTACTTGATTTAATTATTAGTAATTATCTTGATTTTTATGTTTTTCAAAATAATAACTCAATATCTAAAGAATATGCTGACTTTCTTTATGAAGACACTGAGAAGGAGAATATTTTTTCTCCTCTAAAAGTGTAAAAGTCTGTAAAGGTCTTTCACATCTTGACTTGCTTTCACATCACTGCGACTGTCTAAGAAAGCAAAATCCTTTAGACTCCATTGTCTCTCTATTTGATACACAGTTTTTGATCACTCTTTCGTATGCTGTAACCCTCCACCTTGTTGTGAAACCATTTGTTACAAATCAGAAGCTGAAACATCAATTACAAATCTAAACACCTGATGATTTAAAATGTGCGTTGTGTTGAAGATCATCATAATCACTGCATGTCAGAATTTACCTCATTTAATGGCTGTCTGTGGCCATTACAGAGTGGCTGACTGAGGCTGCTGTGGGGTCTAGCAGCACAATTGGTCTAAATAGGTATTTTCTATGAATCATGCAGTTGTTCAGTGTTCTCTTATGTACTGACGATATCCTTGATGTTGTTAGCAAAATTGCATCATGATGTTATTAATCACGATAACACTTCATATCATTGCATTGCCCACCCCTGCTCTCAGGCAACTTTCCAAACCAGTCCGAGTTCTTTGGCATTGCTGCGAACCTTTGGATATCCGGTTCCAGAACGCCATACCAAAACACCCCCACCTCCGCTCCCTCTCTTCCTCTGTCACCTCCCATTATACGAGTGCCGGAAAGCTCCCGTTGACTTCCCCCTGAACCCATGGAGCGCTGCACAAGTCCACCGAGGACAGCGCCACACGTCAACACTGACAGCTCCAAACTGAAATAGCTCCACTCATTAACTCCTGGAGGAAAAAAAAAAAAAAAAAATGGCAGTGCTCCTCAAAAGCCTGGCTTATTTATCGCAGCCCTGTGCCATCTGCATGCCATATTGTGCGCCAACATTTTTTTACAGTGCTGTCTCTCTGTCTCTCTTAGTTCAATAGATGCGCTTGGCAACATGGGCTGCTGATATCAACCCAATTATAAATATTTATAATCTGCACATTTAAAAAAAAAAAAAAACCTGTCAATCACCAAGACAAGGCCAGATAAGCTCTGAGTGTATCCGGAATGCAATTTGCATGCCACAGAACTTGTGATCCATTTTGTTTTTCAGTGCTTTTTGCATGCAAGCTGCTCTTTTTCTCCCAGATTAAATATAGAAGTTTTGTTCTCAGAGAGTCTGACTTATTTTCTTGTTCTCTGAATGTTGATGCAGCGCTGCTGCTGATTCATTATTGAAAGGCAAAAATCATCTTAACATGGCTCAAGTTTGTTATGTGCGCTTTGTTCTTGTCATCCATTTTGAATGGCTTCGTTGTCAATCAGCGCTGTGAAATGGCTCTTGTGTTTGTTGAAGTGAGTGTCCTCACATGAGAGTGTGTGTTTTTGCATGGAGGCGCTGGAAGAGGGAATGGTGATTTGATTTCAGACAGCCAGATCATAGAATGACATGAATACTGGATCAGTGAGTTTGGGTTGCAGCATATATGTTCAGTCGGACTTCTCCTTACGGCTTCATTCCGAACTTCTCGCTTCTTCTCTTGACACAACTTTACAGTAACTACAGCTAAGTTCAGAATTACAGTCCAGAATCAAACTTATAATATATCTGGCTGAACTGATAGTGGACACTGAAGTAGATGATGTTCACAGGCAGTTTCTAATAACCTTAGGTGCAGAAGACATATACCAGTTCATTACAACTGATTGATTTAGATTTAGTTATGCTCCCAAAAGAACACTTTCTCTGTTTTGGGTAATTAATAAAAAGTTTACACTTTAATTAATGCCATTGATTAAAACAATTACATTGTGGTGAGGGGTATTAAGTCTGCATTGTAGTGTGGGGTATTAAATCTTGGTTGGAATGACTGATTATGAAACTAAATACAGCAGTTGGTTCAGTAATTGTCCATTACATTTTTCAATAATCTAATAGATTATTTTCTTCGTACATCTTTGATCATGCACGCTTCTTAAAGAACCCCTGTTCTATATTTTTCTTGTACTTTATCTTCTTGAGGCCCACTTTTCAAAAATGTTTTTACGTATGAAAAACTATAATGATTCATGCCTGAAATATAATATTGAACCCATGGTTTCCTTTATTTACTTAAACAAGCTGATGTAAATGACCACTTCTAAATTGCTGCGTTGCCTTCATTCAGACAGTTTTGACTGGCTGTCCTTTATCTGACCTCTTTTAAAAAGCAGTGTAAGCAAGACTGTAAACTGCCCCAGCCTTAGTAAGTGGTTATGTGTTTGTGACATCACAAAGACAGCAAACTTAAAACAGGCTGTTTTTGAAGCTTAATTTTCATATATGAACTCCATGAACTGGGAACTGACTGGTATGTTTTGAATCTAACAATTTTTACATACTGCATGAAAATCCCGTTTTCCTCAATATGGCTCTTTAAGTAATCTACTCAGCACTTTTTATGGCCTCTAGTAGTTACTCCATGTGCTTGAGGGAAAAAACAGATACAACAGATGACTTCCAGTTGTAGGTCCTTACTTATGTTAGTTTGACTCTAGACTTAAGTACATCCGCTCACGGAGAGTTAAAACGCATTTAGACGCTCTGATGTGAGTGCGGAGGCAGAAGTGGCTCTTGTTGTGCAGCGTTCTCTGCTGATTTCATGCTTTACTGATGGAAAATTAGGCCCCTGCGTATCACTGAATGAAAATGGTGGTGGTGGAAAGGGGGGTGGATGGGCTGTTATTGCCTCAGGACACTCCACCCCAACAACAAGAAAACTAGAGCGAGGGAAGCTGAGTTGCTGCCTGCTAATGCACTCTAAACAAGCTGATGAAGTGCACGGAATCCCCACGTGGAGCTTCTGCCAGCTTCAAAAATATCTATAGAGTTTTTTCCCCTCCTCTCTTTCTCTCTCTCTCTCTCTCTCTCTCTCTCTCTCTCTCCCTCTCCCTACTGCTCTTACGGAGCTGTAAACCACTGTTATGTGTCTGGCCTTTTAAACAGCCTCCAAATGTGTCCCATGCCTCTGAGGTGATTTGACTGGCATGTCATTTGCATTCTCTTTGGCCAATGAAGCACTAAGGATAAAGTACTTAAAATACTTGAGGCGCTTCTGCTGAATTGTTTAGATGTTATGAGTGTGTGTGTGTGCCAGGAGGGTTAGGTAGTTGAAATGGGTATGTGTCTTGGTATTTCACTGAGAGCGATTGATTTATTTTTCATAGATAAACCAGGAGAGATGCCATAATTTGCTGTGTTTGGATGTGTTGTGATATTACTGGATGGTGTCTGTGTGCTAGCATTAGTCATTATACACTGTACTCTTAAAAATAAAGGTTCTTGGCTTGAGTGTATGGTTCTGATGGAAAATACACCTTTATGTCACACAAGTGTTCTTTGAGCAATATACATTAAAGGGCCATTATCTTTCCTTAAACACTTTTGTATATAAGATGTGTGAGTGTAAAGAAATGTCTAAAGATACATTCTTAGCAAAAATGGTTCTGTATAATATCCAGAAGGTTATTTGTCTTTTACCAATAGGGGAACTCTTTTTAGTGTTATGTAGAACCAGTTTTCTTGAAGAACCACTTACAGGAGGGTTTCTATGAAAGAGAGCTACCATTTAACCACACAAAGGAGCTATTACGGTGTATAGATCCACTGTGTTTCCTAAAGAACCTTTAAAGAACTATTTTCCACTTTCACATAATGTAAGTTTCTTTACCAGCTTAAGGGTTCTTTTGCCTATTAGTGAGCTGCCTTAAGCACACTCACATCTCATTCACAAAACAGTTCTTTTAAGAACCATCCATTGAAAGGTCTTAAGGGAACCAAAAATGTTTCTTAAATGACATCAAACCCCTTCTGGCCCTTTAATGAGTGTATGTGGAGGTTCTTTACATTCACATTCTCTTTTACAAAACAGTTATAAGAAAGGTTGAATGGTTATTTATGGAACCAGAATGGTTCTTCTTTGGCCTCCCCTATTGTTACCTTTATTAAAAATTATTTGCTGTATATTGAGATGTGACTGAAAAACCCGCTTTTTTTGTGTTCAGCAAATTTTTTGCTCATTGTATCCTTTTTATTTTCTTCCACTCCACTGCCAGCTTCTCTTCTCCCCTCTTCCTCAGTCATTTTTCTCCTTCCAGAAACTTTTGGTCTTGATTTACTTGAAATACTGCAGCTGTGGCAATCACTGTTTTGTTCCTAAATTCAGTTTGTGGCTGGTGTATATATATATATATATATGGATATATGGATATATATATATATATGGATATATGGATATAATGTATAATGGCGTGCATAATGTGGCATCTATCATACTGTAGATTTCAATAGTCTTGACCTTTCTTTACCCTACACATCCTCAGAGTCAAATAACTGGTTATTTTTTCACAATAGAATTATGTTTTTTAAATATGTATTGTTATATATTGAGACAAATGAATTTTCACTCAAAATTATGTATTTGAAAGACAGCCTTATTTTAATCATATTTATACGTTATTCATCTCACTTTTTCCCCTTTTTTTCATTTATTCCATCACTCCATCTAGTCATCCATTCATTCCTTTCTAAATTGCTCCCACACTTGGTAAGCAGTATGTCATTTTACATGGTCTCCAGTTCGTTGTTTGACTTCCTTAAAGTGAAAAGAAGAGATAGATGCGATGCTAATCATCAAAGTGTCTACATCTGACATGCACCTGAGCAGTACTTTTTGATTGCTAGTTTATTTATTTAATCATTAATTCATTTACACTTCAATTTACCGTTAAGCATTATCTTCAGAAAACAGTTTTTCCTGTTTATCAGTGGAAAAGTGCAAGCCTCATGTATTGGATACTGCCTCCAGTATTGTTAGGTTCTTTGAACTCGACAAGAGCATCTGGTTACTGGTGAATTTAATGCTGGACTGAATATCATTTCTGCCAAATAAAAATATCTAAAAACTATCTAAAACAGCAACTGTCTGTTACATTGTGTGAGCAGTTTATGATGAATGGACCAATTTAAATGCTCCAAAAATTTCTTAGAACAAAGTATCTTCTTATTCATTTACTTCGAAGGTTATGAATTTTTACATTCTCCTGTAAAGTTACCATTTTGGAGATGCTTGTGTTTTTGGACAGTAATGATATAGTGCCCTCCAGAATTATTGGCACCCTTATTTAATATGAGTGAAAAACACTGATGAAAATTCACGTTGATGTTTAGCAATCATGATCTTTATTTAGCAAATGAAGAAAGTACATAAATTCTACTGATCCCAAAATAAATTTTGTTTAAAAAAACGTGTTGTAATTATAGATTCCCCATCATTTAGTATTTTTCCAACAGAACAGAACTCCCTTTTGCCAATAGAACAGCAATTTAAAAGGACTTTGACACATTGCTCAATGCAGAGTCCTGGCTCTTCACTTGTGTATCCTCTTCTTAAACTCAACCCACAGGTTTTCAGTTGGGCTGAGGTCAAGGAGCTGTGATTGCCATGGCCAAAGCTTGATTATGTGTTCATTCAACAATTTGTGTATGGATTTTGATATGTGCTTTGGATCATCCTTCTGGAAGATCCAACCATGATCAAGTTTTAGCTTCTCAACAGAGGCAGCCAGATTTGTATTTTAAATCTCCTGGTACTTTCTGGAATCTATAATTTCACGTATGCGAACCAGGGCCTTTGGAGGAGAAACAGTCCCGTGGCCCCACAACCCTCCACCATATTTAACACTTGGTATTAGGTGCGTTCCTCCATAGCCATCTTTATTTTTACACCAAACATACCTGGAGTCAAAGAGCTCAATATTGTTTCATCTGACCGCAGCACCTGATGCCAGCTAAAACTCCAGCAGTGCCTGGCAAACTCCAAGTGTGAAAAGACTTTTACTTTTCTGACATACCATTCAGTTTGTTGGCATGGAGGTAATATCTTAAGGTAGATTTGAAGGCATGATGCTCTTGAGATGCTACCAAACGTTACTTCTCTTACCGTCTTTCCCACAGTGGCTGCTGACAAGATGGCCTCGCGTCCTCTTTCAAGCTGGTTCTGATAGTTTTGAATTTCTTAAAATTGTGACCTATATGTTGATATTAACCAGCTGTGTTGTATCCATTTCCTGAGTTGTATGAGCCATAATACCTTTGCTTGAATGCAATGGAAGGCTCTTGCGCCTTTCTCATGATGATGAATGACTACAATATTTGGATACTGTATCACCTCATTTTTATACCCCAGAGGAACAGGAGGTCATTGATGAGTGCTTAAAAGTTATTAAACACTTGTTAAATATGCATATCTACCAATCATTACTACTGAGTCTGTGCTTTCTGAGGTTTGTCAGACTAAAAGAAATTCAGCTTTGTTTAAGGTTTCTGATTTCTCACTGAGGCATACATGACTTGCTTGTTCTGCTAACGGCCTGCCCTATCAAGCGGATCTATACTTACTAGTCCGCTGGGGAGACATATTCCAAAGCACATGAATTTCTTGAATCCACACATCATTTTCAACCACACCCTGTCTGATTCATTGGATGTCTCTCAAGAAGGAGGAACATATATCAATGATAGTTTCATGATAACTGTTCTTGCATAAAAAATGAAATAATATTTGTCACCTTGGAGATAAATGATATCTTTGCTTGACTATGACTCGTAGAATTTGAGTATTATTAGAAATGGGGAATGGTGAAAATGTCTTCATATCAAAACATCAGTGACCAAAATGACCACAGTTTGTGCTATTATAGCAGTATTGTTAACATTTATCAGAAGTATTAATACTGATAAAGAAACAGGGTGCTTATCATTTGATTATCAGGACCAGAAATGATTGGATGTAAATGCAGAACATTAATCAACAGTTCATAGTTCAGGAACAAAATAGCTGTAAAAGACAGATGAAGGTGAAGAGGACACACTGTTACTGAAGATAAGCACTGCTATTATGAAGCACCAAAAGCTGTTTGAGTGCTAATAGCTCTTCCTTATGGAGAATTGTCAGCCTGCTAAATGTGAGTGAGTGAGTTCTTTGTTGGTTATGTAAGTTACATATTCCCTTATTGCTTAATTAGTTCCTCATGGAATCTGGAATTATAGTTAGACTTAGTGCTGCTAGAACTTGGGGTTGTGGTTAGTTAATCAGATCCTCTCTTGTTTTAATTGAAATTAAACCTGTTTTTGTCTTTACAGATTGGCATCCAGGAGCTTGCAGTTGCATGCATTTCAAACACTTATGCTCCGTGTATATTCTAGAAACGTACAAAATACACTTCTGCTCTCATCGTGTCACCCGCAACATCACTTGAACAGTTCACTTTGTCAGCCATGGTGGCCAATAGGTTAAAACAGGCTTCCAATATATGTGCTTTTTACAGTAGTTGTACAGCAGTTTTACAGTAGTCTGTGACAGTGTGCATCAGACCAAGGTTTAATAAAGTTAACGTAATGCAAACAACCCCATGAGCGGACAAATATGTTAATGCTGAATTACCACCATAATAGAATCACCTCTGCATCTGTTCTGAAAATAGCATTTTTGCTGTCATATAGAATGTAGTGATTCACAGTAATATAAACACGCATGGCTGTGCCCACAAATGTATTAGTATGTTTGTATCTTCAAAAATTGTTTGAAAACTTGTCAGTTCCAGTGAATGAAAGAATGGTAAAATGTGAAATGTCATCACATTATAAAAATGTGCCCAAAATCTTAAATATAAAAAAAGGCAAAGAGAGCTTATTCCTCATAGAATTCTGCAGGTGACGTGTAGCCAAATTTGCAGCTGTGTACTTGGTAAAGAACTCTTTAGGTGGACTGTTGGAGATCCTGTGAATGGGTTAATAGTCCAGGTTGATTATCAGTAGTGCAGGCAATCATCTAGGTGCAGGTGTGCTAGATGGGGCTGAAAATGAGTAGGCCAAGAACAACAAGTAGCATGACATCACAGGGTTTAATATTATGGTGTCGTTAAAACCAGTTACGGCCTCATCTCTAATGTGCTGAAATCTATTCATTCTGTTCTGAGCCTGAATATTGCTGGACGCTCAGTGTGGTCTAAAAGACTTTGACTACACAGTGTACTCAGTCTGAAAGGATATCCTAACCTTAGAGGCAGGTTTCTCTTAATTACTCTGACCTTATAACTTTATACAAGCCTTGGGCCATCTACCCCTCAGACCCTGAACCGGCTTTTGATGGTCTTTTAGTTATTTCTGCGAATGTGAGTGTGTGTGTGTGAGTGTGCGTGTGCGCATGCGTGCATTGTGTTACATTCGTTTGCCCACCCTGCGCTGCTTACGGCGCCTGATGGAGGAATGAAGGAGCAGAAAGGGAGTGATAGAGAAAGTAAAGGGGTGAAGCACTGGCCTGTCACAGCATCTCAGAGTCTGTCAAAGTCTCTCTCTCTCTTTCTCTCTCTCTCTCTCTCTCTCTCTCTCTCTCTCTCTCTCTCTCTCTCTCTCTTTCCATCTCTCCCTCTCTTCCTCTCCATGGCTCCATCCTGAAGGTAACGGCCATTATATGCCTCAAACAGGTCCCCCTCTGCCTGGCAGTCGTCTGAGGGAGCTGAGGAGAGGGATAATGACGGCTGGTGTGATAGTGCCTCTCTCTGTCTGCAGGTGTCTCACCTCCGAGCTGTTCATTTGTGCACTGACAGCCCGGTCTGCGCCAGAGCGGGCTCAATCACTCGCCTTACAACTGATTCACCCTTATACACTCCACATTTACTCTTACCAGGGGGTGAATTACACACACACACACACACACACACACACTCTTGATTTAAAACTCTCAGCATTAGTAATTTGCATAAAGCAGTCTTTCTTAATATGCAGTCCTTCTGTCGGTCACTCAAGGCTCTGATTAAATGTTTTCATTGTAGATTGGCCCTTGGGATATCTCAGGAATAGATGGAAGAAGTGGTTTAGAAGAAGAAAAAAACAAGAAAGAGGACAAACTTTACACTTACTGCATTAATTATTTATTGCATGTTACATTGGATGAAGCTGTTTTAATGTAGTCTTAAGGCCACATTTGTTCAAATTCTATGCAAAACCAGCTTGAAATTTGTCTGACTGTCTCAGAGTTGATCACTTGAGTCCATATGTCCCAAAATGCTCAGGCACTGTAAACAAGAGGTTGAACAAAATAGGGAGTTTAGAGGTTTATTTGACAGTGACGGCATGGATTATATTTGAAATGTGCTCACATTGTGTCTTTATATACACTGAACTGTAAAACAACAAAAGATCCTAGACCTGACTTGGAACAGGCACCTTATTTCCACACTTCACATTAGGAAAGAAAAGCATTTATTCCTTCACTAGGAGCAAAAACTTTATTTTTTGCATAAAATGCCTAAAAGTTCCTGGTGTTTGATGGAAAGTCATTTCAAACCATGCTGAAATGCTGAGTTCTCTCTTAATAGATCTCTATTCATTTTCAAATGAGTTGATTAGCCAGCACAATGTCAGTGGATTCAGGGGCCCATTACACATTTATGACAGTAAATTACAGTACATTTACAATCCAAATGAAATTTCATGAGGGTGGATATTAAAAAAAAGCCTTATGTGTGTGTATCTCCTGCTCTTGACTCTTCTCTACTCGACATGGCAAATGCATCACATCAGCGCCCCCTGTGGTCAGCAGGAGAACTTCAGTGGGGGCTGCTGTGTGTGCATGGCCTCTGACTGTCTCTCAATCTGTGGTGGGGTATTTTAAGGAAGTGCTAATTCACAGCAGTGTTTCAGTACTGCGCTGAAGGTGAGCATTCATTAAAGCCTGACTAAACATTAAAGGTTTGTGCAGTAGTGAGCTCACCTCAAAGCCGGGGTCCTCAGGTAGAGTATAAGGTTAGGGAGGGCTGTATGAAAGTATGGTAGCCCTATGACCATGGGCAATATTTATCATTGTTGTAATAAATTACATAAACACCATAGCCTGAGCACACTATTATTTTCAGTCCTTATAGAACGTTACCCTGAAACAATGACATGTTTCATTACAAACAGAGCATAATCAGTACTGATTAACTGTATTTGGTGAGGCACAGTTTGTGAAAGGTTGAATGAACAAAAAGAATTTATACTTGTTTTTACATGGTAGTATTTTTAATGTGAGATCACAGCTTTTTTCTAATTGGATCCAATGTTGTGTATCATAGTAAAACATCCATAGGCATAATTATCCACTTATTGTCAATACTTCCAGAGAAAATGTTTCTTTTTTCCTTGGGGGGTAAGTTTAAATCCCAACAAGGCTGGGAATTTAAAAGAGTATAATTGTTTTAGTATGTAGTGATGTCATTGTTATTGTAGTTGTAAGACTGTGATGTATGTGATGTAACTGTAATCATATATACTGTAGTTTATAATTTGCATGATAACTCTTTACAAAAGGCCAGCAATACTTGCACCTACAAAAGGTTTGAAAACTGACCAAACTGTATGTAAACATTGCATAACCATTTATAAAGACTTACTCCAAAAACATGTCAGTTGATATGCTGCTTTGTAAGCTTATGTAGGTGTCATGTAGCCTTATGGCCTTCAGTAAAGTATTACCTGTTAAAAAGAGGACAACTGTCCTGTACTTTGCCAGAGAATCATGTTATTAAGGAACCATTTTAAAATTCTCTTTATTTTTAGCGGGTGATTCTTTAAAGGAACTGTTTTTGTTAATGAGGTGTGTGTGTGTGTGTGTGTGTGTGTGTGTGTATGTGTGTGTATGTGTTTGTGTGTGTGTGTGTGTCTGTGTGCATCTGTGAGAGGGACAGAGAGAGAGAGACCTTTTTGAAGTTTAAACGTCCGCACAGCGTATATGGTTTATAGCAATTACTGTAAGTCCACACCAGGAATGATTTAGGAACCTTTTTTAAGAACACTTTTTAAATGTGCTTACTCCCCAAAACCCAGTCAAGTGACATTTACTGTGAAAATCGGACATATTGCCCACCCTTGCAGTAAAGCCCCTAGTTCATCAGTATTTTTATGGGATGAAGCCACTCTGTGATGCCAGTGTATGTATGTAT